>JASCZI010181289.1:44134-73371 GCA_036250425.1 Stylosanthes scabra | reverse complement strand
AGATATATATATATATATATATATATATATATATATATATATATATATATATATATATATTCTTTTTCTTACTTTTTCTTTTAATTTTAAAAAAAAAGCAACAGAGAGAGGAACAAGTAACAGAAAATGATAGCCCTCCATTTATGTGCTTTTGTTGTATATAACAATGTCAAGTCCCAATGAAAATGATAGATAAGTGCAAGCTTAACAGAGATCGAATCTATATTTCAGCTACTATTAACAAATCATAGCTTAATTTTATAATGTGGAATCAAGGGATCAAACCAAAAGAGAGAAAATTCAGAACTTTAATCAATAGTTCAGCATCAGAGAAAGCAGAGTTTATAGTTAAAGTGGAAAATATTAAAATAAATACTCAAGTCATTCTAGTAAAAAGTGTTCAAAGCAAGCAAATTTGAAGTTAAATACACTAAAAACAAATTAAAAACGTAGAATTAATGAAATAAGTTGAGGAGAGTGTTCACCATTTTTTGACAATGCATACATCCTGATGCATCTAAGTAGTATCTTATCAATGATCATCATTAATCACAACTAATCTGTCATACATAATTGAAGTAAACTTTGGCCATAAAACAAGATCCCCACTGAGATTAAACTAAAATAAAAAAAAATTAAAACTTTGGTGAACCAACACATGCAATGAACATGTTAAATTCAGATCTCTTTCACTAGTGCTATCTATTTACCTAGAGCTAGAAGATGCAAAATTATGAATTGAGCTCATAAGCATGTACATCAACTAAATTAAGCAGAGAAGCATGCTCATCAACTAAACTTATTGCAATAGTTGGAGTTTGATGGTCCCGCAAGGCAAAAGCATTTTGCATTTTGGAAACTTAGTACCAGCACAGATTTGTTTGCACTACATTTTCAGCATTTAGACAATCAAACACCAACAAATTATATGGGCAATAAAAAGACACCAAAATCATGCCGAGCCAAAGTATATCATCAAACTCACAAAATACAAATTAAAATTTGCTTTATGTCACACAAAACATGATTTTCGGATAGAAGAATTTTCTTGCCACACATAAGATAGACGATAACCTTATCTTACATGCAAATGCAATCTTTCATTTTAAGCATAAGAACGTCTTCTAGAAAAAAAAGAAAATATAAAATTCCATAAACCAGGATAAAAAACATTAAGCTATATATCATGGTTATAATCAAACACGCACACGAATAATAATCAAACGCATCAAACAAAATAAGGTATTAGCCGAAAACGGAGAAACGTCAAAATCAATCGTCAAAAATCAAACAGAGACCTAAAAATAAAAAAGGAAAATCTCAGTATAAATGCCAAATCAACTAACCTAACATGCAAAAAACTACAGAAATTGAAATCAAAGTAAACAAAAGTCGAAAAATCTTACTCTAAATCAGAGACGACAAGAGGTGAGAAATGGCGGGCAACGAACCGGAGAGGATGCGATGGACGGCGGCGTGACGAGCCGAAAACGAAGCGAGGGACGGCGGCGTGACGAACCGGAGAGGACGCAAGGGACACCGGCGCAACGAACCAGAGAGGACGCGAGGGACGACGGCGCAATGAACAGGAGAGGACGAGAGGCACCGCGGCGCGACGAAACACAGAGGATGCGAGTCACGGCGGCGCGACAACCGAAGAGCAGGCGAATCCTAACGACATGAAGAAATTGAAGAGGAGGCGAGTCCGACGGCGCCGGCGGTAAGAATGAAGGTGAGGTGGAGTGTCTTCAGATCTAGATCGAGAGTAGAAGAAGCAAGTGAGAGTGAATGCGGTGAGTCTCTGGCTCGGTTTGGTAATGCTATGGCTCTCAAAAAGTGGCTGAGCTCTTTGTGCTCTCAAAAAGCAGCTGACGGAGAGTCACATGATAACCGTTTGGTAAAATAACTCAAAATTGCTCTCAATAAGCAGAAGCCATACATATCGTGTTTGGTAAATCTATTTGATAGTTTCTCTCAAAGTAATAAATTACTACAAAGACCTTTTTGTTATTATGTAATGCATTAATATAAAATTAAATATAATTAATTGAGGATATGACTGATTTTTTATTAAAATATAAGGTTAATTCGTCATTTTTCTTTTTGAGGAGCCAGAGCCAGCTTTAAAAAGCTACTCTTGAGGGCTCTCAAAAGCACCCTTTGCTCTCAAAAGCCGGGAGCAAAAGCTCCTTGGCTTTTTGAGTTACCAAACGCAAAATGATGACTTCTGCTTTTTGAGAGCAGGAGCACTTGATCGAAAAGCTTTACCAAACCCACCCTCTGCAGATCCAGATCCAGAGTAGAAGAAGCAAGTGAGAGAAAAAGCAGCCTGGTAAGCGCGTGTAGCGCGTAAAAAATTAGGGTTGTTTGTGTTATTGTGTGTATGCACGTGGGATAGTTAGAAGAGTATTATTTGTATTTTATAATTTTTGTATTTTTATACAGTATTTTATACAGTGGTTGAATTTAATGGCTGAAATTGGTGTGCACATAGCACAACTGTTCGTCGAATTATATGTGATTTGAAACTAAATATAAGATTTAGAATTAATCTTGGTGTACACCTCTTTTTGGTGTACATCTCCAACCAAGTCCTAAACGGACAGATTTTTACTACTAGAACGAACAGATTTTTTAAAGCAAACAAACAGGTTCGTGTCAACTATAAAATATGTTCGTTGTATATATAGATTTCTGTTCGTGCACGAACAGAATTTTACTACTAGAACGAACAGATTTTTAAAAGCAAATGAACATGTTTTAAAATCTGTTCATGTTAACTATGAAAATATGTTCGTTGTATATATAAAAATCTGTTCGTTTGGGACTTTGTTGGAGGTGTACACCAAAAAAAAGTATACATGTAGCATTACCGAATAATTTATTATCTTAATATTTGATTTCAATTTAATCTATATTTTATTTAAATAAAACCTTTTTAAAATAATAATTATATAAATAATAATATTTTATTGGTTTGATTAAAAGTGATATGATTTCATCTTAATAAAACCAATTTTATTTCACTAATTAACTCCAATGTAAATATTAATTTTAAATGAGTTATTTTTTAAAAGTATCAAAATTAATTATACTCTAAATGAATCTCATTAACATTGCTTTATATTATAATTACTCTGTTTTAATCTTTAAAATTAAAAAATTATACTAAATTAATTTTTAACTTAATTTTTATGTAATGACCTAATAGTTACTTTTTAGGTTGAATAACATCAAATAATGCCATTTCAGATTTTCAATTATAAAACTATATAGTTCGTTAAAAAATGACGTCATCCGATATTAAAAAAGTATAAAATAAAATATTACTCATTTAAAAAAGAAAAAGATTAGGAGTCAATATTATGACCAATTGAAAGTCAATATGAGTTTCATACTCTATATAAATTTAGAGTTATGAGTTTGATACGTATATAGGTTTAGAATTTATTATTCATTAGTGTAATTTTTAGAATGATCTAAAATGCTAATATTTTACTATAAATAATAGGTGATAAATATACTCAATAATTCATATTATGAATGAAATGATATTTCCTTTTCTCTTTTGGCTTTTCTCTTTTCTCTAATTTCTATCTTCTTCCCTAATTTTTCTTAATTCTTATCTATCCTAAATCTTCCTCCTAACAAAATGGTGCTTTCATTGGCTACCATTGTTTGCCGGACTCAATTAGAAACATCTGTTTCAGAATATTACGATAATTTCATGGCATATGCAGAGAGTATTTCGGTTTCTGATCCTGAATTGTTAGTTCTCAGTTTCATCAATGGTTTACAGCTTCAGATCTATGGCCAGGTTATCAGCAAAAGACCAAAACCAAAAACCATGATACAAGCTTGGTTTAGTGCACGGAGATGTGAAATGAAATTGGAGGAAGAAAACCAAGCAGATCCAGAAATTCCAACAACAATCCCAGAAATTCAACATAATTTAAACTCAGAAATTCAATTAAAATCAGCAAATCTAGATGCAGAAATTCAAAAATCAGAACAAGTAGAAGCAGAACCAGAATTTCACAATCAAATTGAATCAGCAATTAGAGAATATTGTCATCTTATTCAACATTCAACAGTAGATTCAGATCCAAAATTTCAAGAGCAAGAATAAAAAAATCAACAACCAGAATCTGAAATTCATGAAGTAGATCCAGCAATAGGTCCATAATTTACAACAGGCACAAAACCACAATTGGATTCAAAAGAGCAAAATCGATCTCAGTCTCAGAGCCAAGAAGATGATGAGTCCGATGCGAAAAACATTTACCATGGATTCAATGCTCGGAGTAACCTGGTTGCAGCAAATCGACCACCACCGAAGCCATCACCGAGGACGGCGGTGGCGAGCAGCGATCTCTGGCGCATGAAATTGGTTGCACTATTCCGAGCGTCGGTGATGAGGGACTCGCGGCTAGCAGCGGCGCCGAGGACGGCGCCGTCGCGAAGGGGAGCATAGTGGACTCCAAGGCTGAACCGTTCTCACACTTTTTGGAGGACGACGACGCTACCGATCTGAACTGTGGTGGCGGTGCTGGTGACGTTGAAGACGGAGCAATGAGCAGCACTGAGGACTGCGCAGTTGCAACGGTAATGGATAGAGGTCTCCTGACGCGGCGGTTGAAGAGACTCGTCCTTCTAACGCCGCCGCCTCTTTTGGCGGCTGTTTTTCCGTGGAACCGCGGCGGCGATGGAGAAGAACGGAACCGCGATGGTTGGAAATGGAACGCAGAGGTATGGCAGGGAGCGGACGCGCCGGGTGTGGGTGCGATGGGCTCGCGGATGGAGGCAACGAGGGTGGCTGAGAACAGCGAAACGGCGAGGCGGCGTGCTCCTAGGGTGGCCGTCGTGGAAGATGCAGGAGAGAGAGTGTCTGGCTCATTCTCTTTCAGGGTTGTGAATGTGAGGGAGAAGGAAGGACCCCCTCTTCTTGCATGGGATTGGGGCCAGTTTCAAGGCCAAGTCTACCAAGTTGGTTAATAATTGGGCCAATTCTTAAAGAAATTTATTTTGAAAAATTGGTGGGCTCAATTTTTTTTAAGCAATGGGATCCAGGAGGAGTTTCAATTTTTGGTAGCATTAGAATAGAAATAAAGTAGAAAAATATTGTTCATGTCAAAAAAAAAAAACTGCTGATTAAAATTAATTCTTAGTTTTATTAATAGTAATTAGAATTTTAATTTTTTCCAACCTTGAGGACAAGGTTGTTTTGAAGGGTACGGTAATGATACGTGTATAGGTTTAAAGTTTATTATTCATTAGTGTAATTTTTAGAATGATCTAGAATGCTAGTATTTTACTATAAATAGTAGGTGATCAATGTACTCAATGAAGCATACTATGAATGAAATGATATTTTCTTTCCTCTTTTGGCTCTTCTCTTCTCTCTAATTTCTATCTTCTTCCTTAATTTCTCTTAATTCTCTTCCATCCTAAATCTTCCTCCTAACAGAGTTACGGATCATATAACTTAATCATTAATATATTAATTACGGATGATAACTCATCTAAAGTTTAAATGATAATTTAATTATTGGCTTCCTAATGTGCTCCATAATATTGTCCGTAGCATTCTTCTTTAAAAAAACTAGTTTTTGTTCGTTCCAAAGTCCAAACACGCCACCCATGTATTAAAAAAGAAAAATTAGGAAAGAAAGACAAAAGTATAGGTGAATGGAAAAACACTACAGAATAGGTGAATTAGAAAAACCTGTGTAGCACGTATGCTTCGTTGGATTGGCGTGTCCACTTGTCGAACATATTTTAGACACGACACTCACCGACATTTGTCTGATACGTGTGTCTTCTGTGTCACATCCGTGTTCTTAAAAAAACAAAAAATTATCTCTTCGGACACACATGACACTTCAAAATATCATGATGTGTCCGCGTGTTCAACTTTATTTTTAATTATATCCTTAAAATACATTTAAAAATAGTATATATTACTATTTCTCAAAACTAAAAAGTTAACCTAAATATTTTATATAATAAAAAAGACATTAAAAATATTTTAAAATAATAATTTAAATTTTAATATATATAAAATATTAAGATATTATTATAATTTTATTAAAAAGTACATTATATTTTATATATATGCTGGTGTGTCGGCGTGTCGCGTCGTGTCCATGTCCGTGTCCTCTATCAGTTTCGGTGTCCGTGGTTCATAGAGAAAAACACTACAGAATAGGTGAATAGGAAAACGAAATGAGCAAGTCAAAAAAACAATAGAAAATAAAGGGTCAGTTTGGATTGGCTTTTGAAAAAAATCTTTTTTATCTACGTCTTATTTACAAAGATCTTTTATTAATAGAAACTGTTTTTTCTTTTGCTTTTTTAAAAAGCAACACATTGTTAGCTTCTTAAAAAATTACATAATTTGTTTTTTTAAATAAAAGTACTTTTTTTCATAAATACATCCAAATGATACAAATTTAATAAAAAAATATATATTTTTTTAATTAAAAAAGTATTTTTTTCTTAATAAAAGCCCATCCCAAACTCAAAAAGCAAATAGGTGAATAGAAAAACACTAGAGAATAGAGATTCAATGATTAACCCCAAATCTCAATGAAATTAAATGTTGGAAGGTGGTGAGTCTCCGTCAGGTATTATTCCGACGCGGCGTCGCACTTCACTTAACTTCTCCATTCGCGAGAGAGAGAGAGTCTGTGAAGGAATCAACCTTCAACTGAATAATTAATTAATTAATTAACACAAATCAGAAAGGATCGAAATCGAGAAGGAAAGGGAAGGAAAGTGAAAGTGAAAACGATGGTCCAAGTGATGGCATTATCGGACGCGGCCGCCTTGGGCAGGCGCGCCGGCCCAAATTCTCCATCGTCGCCGGCCATCCTCCCCTACAACGGCCCTCTTCTGGCCGCCCTCCTCGCCTGCGCCCTCGCCCAGTTCCTCAAGATCTTCACCACCTGGTCCGTACTCATTCCTTTCTTTCCTTTTTATTTTTTCTCCCTTAAATCTTGGACCTCACAGTCCTAATTATTCGTCCCTACAATATTCTAATTATGTTCTTCTTGTATCAATTAGATCAAGGTATTGAATAGTTTACTTTTAGGTTTTAAGTAACATACCTGTGGCTGAAGATTAGTTGAATTTAGATTAGCCTATTTTGTTTTGGTTATGAATGTGGAAACAGGTTCATATCAATTCACAATTCTTCAGTGTACCTGAACTCTATGTATACTCTCCATATAACATATGGTGTACCCGTTTCTTTACCTGAATGTATTACTTTCCATGTAACTATTAGTGGAATCCATATTGATGTGCTTGTATAGGTAGTTATTGTATTACATTTGGGCTAATTCGACTCGCTTCCTTTAATGTTTACATGATGCTTAGTCTCATTTCTTATAGCATACAGCGCTATCGAGTGTAATCTTGCTTAAATCTCAAGGATGTCATTGTATACGAGGGAGTCAAATTGAACTGTACCCAATCTGAACGGAGTTTAGTGTAAATTATCTTTCACATTTTTTCCCTTGAGCGAAGTGGTGCTGATGTCTATAAGTCTTGGATGAGGAAAGTGAAAACATGTGTTATAATGATGATAAAATGGGGACCTTGTTCACGAATCCTTGTAATACTTCTTACCCTTGTTTGAGAGTGGTTGTGGATTAGTTACTCCCCTATCCTTTTTGTTTCAAACATTGGAGGCGTTTTTTGAATTTGAAGGTATGTATGTACTTTGGTGGTCAAACGAGATCCGCATGTAAACGGTCTCTCTGTAGACATGATACATGATAGAGCTCAATGGCGTCGTTTGATCCATATAGCCGACCCCACCTAGTGGGACGAGGCTTTGTTGTTGTTGTTGTATGTACTTTGGTAGGAAGCTCATTTGTTAGGCTTCGGGTTTATGGTTGACACTGGATAAGCACCACCACTGATAGGTGCATGAAGCTAAATTTGTTATGTTTTTTGTGGCATCCTTGTGCTTCATGAGTGAAATCAATCTACTGTGCATATTTTGCATTTTGGATAGTAAACATGAACAATTTTTTTTGTTATATACTAAAATTATGATGTATGAAGAATATGAGCTAATTATTTCTCCCAAAATTTTCTCCTAGATACTCAGGTATAAGGACAAGAGATGGGATACTAAAAGGATGCTCGATTCTGGTGGAATGCCTTCATCGCATTCTGCATCGGTGTCAGCTCTAGCAGTGGCTATAGGCCTCCAAGAAGGAACAGGGTCATCCGCATTTGCAGTTGCTGTTGTCTTGTCATGTATTGTATGTCAAGCATCTCTGATCAATTCTTTTACTTTTGCCCATGTTGTATTCTTTTTTCTCTTCTGATTTATTTTTCCTTACTGATTCTGATATGAATGGAGTATAGTTAACATATATAGTCTTATGATTTCATGTGTGAATGTTCTTTTATCCGGTGTGTATTTTGTAGCAATTAAGGATATCACACTTGAATTTTCTTAGATAAGATACTGAATTATTAACATCCTCACAAAATCTATTGTGATTTTCTTGGAGCTTTAATTGGTTGAAATATGGGTAAACCCCTATTTTGCCCTCAAGATCAGTTTCAGACAAAATGGCTCTCAAAAGGCCAAAAGATTAAAATGGCATTTTGGTAATCAAAAGATTTACTCTTTCTGACAAAAATGGTTTGGTGCATTTTGTCGGATGGAAAAAATCTTGGGGGGGCAACAATGTCTTTTCAAACTTTTGGCGGGTTCAAAATGGTGATTTCCTCATGTCCAAAAAAAAAATGGTGATTTCCTCGGTGAATATTTTAATGGTACAGAGTATCTAGGTTTGGAATTCACTTCTTATAGATTTCTCCTTTTTTTATGTAATGCATTAGAAATTGTAATCTTGTGTAATATGCTGATTACTATTGAGAGAAAATTAGGAATGGAATCCTTGAATAATGAATTATGATTCCTTATCTTTGTATTATTGTCTGGTTAATATATTATACTGTTTTCATGTAAAAAAAATTGAAAAGTTTCTTTACTGCTCTTTCTGTTTTATGTTTGGATTTAAACACTGTATGTTTGCTGTCTCCATGGGATGGGATTATTAGTCTGTACTCTGTAGCCTCTATTTGGTGTTTATCTCTTGGTTTTCTCACGTGATTTGTTCTTACAAATATACCAATAGATTGTGGCCTTTTTTCATGATCTACTATTTATTTTTGTTGCGGTTGTGATTTCCCCCTCTTTTTGAGGGTATCTTCAGCATTTCAATGTTCTTACTTCAATTGAATGGGATAATTATTTCTTATCTTTGATAGGTAATGTATGATGCCTCGGGAGTTAGACTTCATGCAGGTCGACAGGCAGAGGTAAGTTTTTCCCCCCTCCGTAGCATCGCTTTCTTGCTTTGCCATTTACCCTTAAGTTTTATATTCGTCCTGTTTGTAGAAATGCACTATATATTTCACATATTGCTTTGTGGCATGAAATAATGTTAACATTCACTGCAGTTGCTGAATCAAATGATGTGTGAGCTACCACCAGAACATCCTTTATCCAATTGCAGGCCTTTGCGTGATTCACTTGGCCATACTCCACTTCAGGTGGGTTCTTACAGTGTTCCGTTTTATGTCTGGTAATCTAGTTGCTGTAGACTATCGATTCTTCAAACACCATTGATAAAGTAGCTTAGTAATTAGTATTACTCATGATATTATGCCAAAAATATTTAAGAGTAACTACCTGACCAGAACTTATTATTGTGTACTATTGCCAATCAAATGATAAAGCCATCCCTTTCTTTACTGTAATTAATTTTCAAATTGCAAGCATAACCTCAGCATGAAAATTAATGCTGCTAGATCTAATATCTTCCTGCAGTTAAAACTCAACAATTACTTCTTTATAGTCCGTCCTCCTTTTTTCACACTTCTTAGTAAAATAATGAATGAATCTCAATGATTTTCCAAGGCTGCAAGCTAGCTATGCAGTTATTAAAGTAAAAGTAAGTTACACCGACCTCATACAGGATTAGGAATAACTCAGATAGTAAACCTTGACCCTTTTTTTCGTTGGTTGGATAAGTACCCGTTGACTTATTATGCTTAGGGCTGGTTTGGTAAAATTTTTCAAAGGTAGCTTATTAGAGCTGGCTTTTGAAAGATATCTTTCTAAAAGTTATAGCACTTGTGTTAGGTAAAATAAATTAAAAATGACTTTCAATAAGGACAAGTAACAACAATTGTATTTGACATAATACAACGATATCACATGTGACTGATATCAACTAAACCTAAGGGCTAAGGGGATGTTGGTGTATTATTTTTTAATCAAGGCGTCTTATGTGTAATTATGTACAACTCGAAATTAAATTAGTGTAACTTTTTCTTAAAGTAATCCCCATCTAGTTCCTAATTGAGTGTTCCTTCTTAGATTCCAAAATTCACTTCACTTGTGCTACCAAATGCTATGCCAGCTGTATTTTTATTTTATTTTTTTATCTGCTTCTGTCATATAATAATTGGTATTCATGCATGATTACATGGATGATGAATATCCACTGTTCTGTTTTGAACAGGTTCTTATGGGTAGCTTATTGGGATGCATAATAGCGTTTTTGATGAGAGGCCCCCATTATTAGTATTCCGTGTGATGATGATCAATGCTAATTCATTTGCTCAGTCACAAGTGTCACTTCATGGTCAACACAAGATCATCGTAGACGTCGAAGGGGAATGAAAACCTGCTGTTGTTCCAAGCTTCGTTAGAGTATACAGGTTCTGATGGTTCAGCTCCTGCTTCCTGATTTTTTAGACATTCCAAGTTTCCAACTTCTCTTGTATGGGTTAATTAGTCCGTTCTTTAAGTGTTAACTATTGCAGTATATAGGTTAATTTTTATGAACACCATTTGATATAAACTATGGTCTTTCCATTGAGAAATTCAAAAGCTGTGGAGGTTGATTTTTGTTTTCGACTATAAATGTAAATCTCGTTTGTGATATATGATTATAATTGTGAATTTTGTTTTATACTGTATGGTGTGATTATTTTATTGTGGTTCTAATCAAGGTTTAAAAACTCAACCAGGTCTAACCAGGGTTGAATAGTAGATAATAAAATGGGTTGAATAGGAGATAATAAATATGTACAATTTTGCCAACAAAGTTTGGTCCGGTTGGTAAGGGATCGGCTCATAACTCACATGGTCGTGAGTTCGAAACCCCGCTACCTCTGTAAGCGCTCATAGAGCCGTGGGGTCTGCCCTGGCTTTGGTGAGCTCCTGGGACCCAACTCACCTAAACTTTTGATAACAAAAAAAAATATGTAAAATTTTTTTTTCTCATGTTTCTTACAGTGGAATCAAGGGAATATTTAAATTAGATTTGTGGAGAGCATCTTACCACGTCCACAAGTAATGGGATTTAAGTATCTTAAATGTAAGTATACTTGATAATGAAAAGATCTACAAAGATGTAAAACATGAGATTAAGCAGGCGGGGTAAAGTGGCATAATGCGTCTGATTTTATTTGTAAAAGAAAAAAAATACATCTGAAACTTAAGGCAAGATTTTATTGCATTACTATCTATTCTATTACTATATTAAACATAACATGAAACAGATCCAAAAGTCGACACGTGTTCCAGAAAAGTCCAAACGAGATTTTCAAACAAAGACTTAGACACTTTCCCACAATTTATTTAAACAGATACAACTTGAAGCTCATTTTTTTGGTTTGAAGCTGAACCTTTTCTTCCAAAAATCTTCTTCTCCCCACAACCTGAAGTTCCTTTATTTTGTTTGTAGCTGAACCTTTTCTTCCAAAAATCTTCCTTCCCCCACACCTGAAACTATCTCGCTTTCAAGACAGAGGAGATGGAAGATTCTGGTAATACCTTCGATGAAGTTCATCCATCCAAGCATAACCTCGAGTTCTGCGTCTATATTGTACGGTTGTGGGAGGCTCCTGGAAGGTACAATGCCAGAGAAGTCCAGAGCATTGAAATGGTTGTTAAAGATTGTAAGGTAATACATAAGAACCTACTTTTGTGTGTGTTCTGTTAGCTTAATGGAACAAAGAAGTAATTTTTTGGAACTCACGGTGATTTTTTGCTATTCAGGGCCAGCGAACTCACATTTCCCTTCCCAAGGGCTTCATAACAAGATGGAGGTCTCATTTGAAGGAGTTCGGAATGTTTAGGATAACCAACCTCACGGTAATTGATCCAAAGATGAAGCCGCGGCTGAGAATCATTCCTTGCACTTGGTATCTGGGTTTCTCACACAAAACTAGAGTGGAGCCGGATGAGAAGCTCCCTTTTCAATGTAACCCCTTCCGTTTCAGGACTTTTTCTGAACTTATGGATGAAAACATTGTCCTACAAAACGACACATTTGGTAACTACAAAACCAGACTCTCATTATATTATATATCATACGATAATTGTTAAATTCCCAGTTAACTCATACACAATCACCACAGATTTCATCGCAGAGGTTGTTGGAAAGGAGGATCCTAGGGATGTTGTTACCAATACTAGATGGGAATCAAAAAGGCTGGTTGTTGTACTACAGGACACTGAGTTAGTTCCAATCCCTTTAGTTTTTAGTAATAGTGTATTGATTACCACGAATGTAGTGCCCCATCTTTATTATTGGTTCCTTATATTTGTTTGTTTCTTTTCATTTGCAGCAACAACAGGATTAACTGTGTCCTCTTTGGCAGCATGGTTGAACAAATTCTGCTATTCATTCAGAAGGAACACAATGAGCCTTTGATTGCCATTCTGCAATATTTTAAGGTCTCTAGGTGGAAGGGTAAGTCTATGAATGTTTAAATTTAAAAAGTTGGCTGTTTTTTAAATTTTTCAGTAGTGCAGTAGAGGTTCATTAACAAAGGTGCGAACCTTTTTCTCATAGTTGCTTAATAGAACATCTTAAATGTGTAGGGAACACCTTCATTCAGAGTAACTTCGAGCTTTCAAAAGTGCACTTCAACCTGCCTTCTAAGGAAGTTACTGAATTCAGAGAAAGCTTGGCACTTGCAGGGCCAGCCTTATCTGGCAGGATTAGCCAGGTTCACAGTGAAGGTGCATTAGCAGCTGTAGATGAACTAATTAAAGGGAGGGCCACCGTTAAAACTATAGAGGAAGTCTCTATGTTTAGCCAGGTGCTATGATAGAATTCATTAGCCATTTATAGTTTTGATATTTCTTTATGTTTTTTTAAATTATTGTACCTCATCCCAGGTAGGCGAGCCTTGGATTGCTGTCAAGTTTGAAGCTTTGAATGTGGGAACCAGCAACTGGTGTTACACTGCATGCACCGGATGTAAAAAGAAGGTTTATACTCGTGATGGGGACAGCTCTAACGGCAAACATTGTGACAAAGACACGGGTGAACGTGTTGACAGGTTTGTCGCCATGAATAATTGTTTTCTAAATGAACTCTACCTTGTGGATGACAAAATGGACTGATTTAGTTCCACTACTTTGGTGAGTTTTCAGGTATAAGATAGAGGTAATGGCAACTGATGATACTGGAAGCATTAACCTGCTGTTGTGGGATAGAGAGGTCAGGGTCCTATGTGGGAAGCCAGCAAGTGAAGTCAAGAAAGAAAAGGTTGTTCTATCTTCTATTATCAATCTGAAAATATATAGTTTATACTAATATGCTGCTTCTTTATTGTGTTCAACATTGTATGAAATCATTTTCTTATAAAACAGGTTGAAGGCGAGGATGATTACCCTAAAACCCTCAACAATATGTTGGATAGGCAGTTTCTGATCAGGATTCATGTCAGGGATTCCAACATCATCTAGGGGGATCCTGTTTACCCTGTCATCAAGGTAATTGATGATATGGAGGTTATTGGCAAGTGCACACCAATTAAGGTTCCCATTGAGTTTGAGGAGAATGCTGATGCGGTATGTCCTTGATAACAGATTTTTTTTATCTTTTTAATTATTTGTACACCTTAAACTGTTTGACATGTTCCTAATTAATATGTAAAGATGTTTGCTATGCATTCTATCAGGGAAACACAAGCTCCTTATCCACCGAAAAGTTTGGTCATGCGGTCAATCTTATTGCTGATAGTTACCCTCAGTATAGCATTGTAATACTATTCTGGACAATCTAAATAATTAAGTTTCCTAGATTGAACATTTTGTTTTAGCTATGTCACTAATTTGTTTTTTCTTTCCCATCTTATAGGATGATTTGGCTGACTCAGTTTCAACAATTGACGCCAAGACCCCAGGTTCTACAGCTTCCACATCTCTGACTACCGAATCCCCTCTCATGACTCAGCCAGATGATGATAGTATTGTTATCCCAAATCATACTAAGAGGGCTAGGGTGAAGGAACAGAAGTTCATGTTTGAAAAAGATGATTGTTGAATTATTAAGATATTCTTTAATTGTTGCATTATGTTATATGTATTGTTATTTAGACTTTTGAACATGGAACTGAGCATTAGTGCTGAACATGGAATGCCTTGGAATAAGACTTTTATTTTGAACAAGTTTATGAGTAGAGGCATATATATATGTTAATGAAGAAAGTATGATATTTTTCAGAATGCTAAATAAATGACCTTATTTTGCTTTTGATCATGTTATGGTAATTGTAGTGAGCAACCTGTTTGTATCAGTTAATATGAGTACAAAGTTTTGAACATAAATGCAGTATTTATGAAATCTAAATGACTAACAAACGAATATGAAGGAATGGGAAGATAACCAACGTTACGGATTTTGTTATGGATACTAAGGAATGGGAAGATTTCTGAGGTTATTTAACTGCTATGTTAGCAATTTATTGGCAAATAGCAGTGTAGACTTTATGACGAATTTCAAAGTTTACATTAACAGTTTATAAGAGATTCAACGAGGGAGTAGTGTTACCTAATGGAAAATTTATAATGTATATTAAGAACCATCATTCCATTTCAAGATAAGCGTGTTGAGAAACTAAACATGTGACCAACATGATTTAAGTAGTAATGGCTGTTGAGGTTTTTATTTAAAGGTTATGAATTTTTCCCTAAAGAGATTCACTCTTAACATGATGAAAGTAGTAGACTAACTGCATTCTATAAAGTTATTTTTAGTAATAAAAGCTACACTACTCTTTACTCATCAACATAAACAGTTTATAAGATATTGAAGATGGGACAAGTGCTACCATTAAGAGAATTTAAATTTTACATTCAAGGCTTTTTAGGGATTTATTGATGAGGTTTTTTTCCAAATATATTAGCATATAGGTGCCAAATAGCAGTCTAAACTTTTATGAGCACTTCTAATGTGACATTAACAGCTTATAAGACATTGAAGATAACTATTGTGTTACCATTTAAATAACTTTCAATTTATATTAAAAGTCTAGACTTTCCACTTAAGAATCTATTGGTGAGAAACAAAACATGTGACCAACATGACTTTAGTAGTAAGAGTTGTTGAGGTTTTTATGTAAAGGTTATCAAATTTTCCCTAAAGAGACTCTCAATCAGTTTCATGGTTACGTGAATGTTACATTATTAGTTTTCACTTCTTTCAAGTCACATTCGAAGTGACCTGCAGCTACTTATGACATATGGCCACATCATTGGGCTCGAGAACTCACACCATTTCATAGATAGTGTATATCAAAAGTTCAGCCACTATCTATGAAATATAGTCTTTTCTGAATTGGCTTACTCCTGGTCTCAAAGATTTTCACGTCTCAGCATTCAGCAGCACATTTAGTTAATGAGACATATATTTTTTAACTTATTTTACATGTCAATATCACTCAGAAAGAATCAGAGGATGTCTTACATAGCATACATGAAAAGTTGTGTAAATCTAAATTGGCTATAGGGTTACTTGAAATTGCATAGTCACAGCACAATGAATTGACTGTATGCTATGTAATTTTGACCAGCTTAAGCTACTCTAATTTTTTCTCCTCAAGATTCATATCTTTTTTGGTTTTCATGTGCATCAATTGTTGTTCTTAAGGAGTTGATGTCGTTCTCAATCAGCAGGTAATGTAACATGTGTTGTAAATCCAGGTGAGTGATCTAAATCAAAGTAGTAATGCTACCTGTGAAAATGAAAACATGTTAACCAAAACAGTAGTGGGACTAAATCAATTAATATGAATCATGAAACAGTCAACTTTCACTAACTTAATCAAAGTCACATTAGCTAGCAATTAATAAATCCAACGGAAAGTTAGAATATGCATTCATAAGGTTCAAAAAGAGTCTCTGCTCAGAAGAAGATGTGTTAAATAAGTTTCCTTCTTAGTGAGTCTAAATGATGCAAATTCTGATTAGTCAACCTGGTCTGATTTAAAAGAACTGCTATACTGAGGACACCATCTGAATTATAACAGGGCAGAAAAAACAAAAGTCACATCAATGTTTAAGAAATTTTAGTTCTATCTCAATTTTTGAATCAGACCTTTTGTTGTGGTTATTACCCTTAATAGTATGCATTAATCGGGTTCTGAAATTACCAATTCAGAGTTTTCATTTCCAGCTTCGAAAGCTCTGTCACCATTTATTCATACGGATTGCTTAGGCCTAGAGTCTTGCAGCTTTATTTGTTATGATATCAATGGGTTTAGTCCAGAACTAGCTCTGTGTATCATGAATCTATTTAAGGCTATCAGAAATCATATCATGTTGTAAGAAACTATATCAATCAATAAGCAAATGGTGCTTTATCAAAAGATGAAATATTAAAAACAAAAGGGGTAACAGAAACTGCATCGACTATAAGGTGTGTTTGCCGAGAAACCATTATGCTATATATCAATCCCTGTGAAAGCTAAATCCTTGATTCTGTTACCTATCTTTATTCAGACTCCTTTCTTCATGTAATGGGAATTTTGTTCATCTTTCCATGCTAAAATCAGTCACACAATGTATCTATCATCATCGAAGATTATTGCTTCTGTGACCTATCATATATCAATCCCAGACTAGCAAGCTTATTAGTTCTCTTGGCTATCTTAATCTAGACTGCTATGGACATGTAAAAAAACTTATTTAGCTTTTAAAGGGCTCAATAAATCAGTCAATGTCAGGGTCATCATGGAAGACCGAATTTTTTTAACAAAGATAGCCAACACTTATCAGCAATGACACACTTGGATTGAACAAACAGAAACTACTATTAGCAACCCCTTCATTACCGTCGGAGGGTAAAAGGAATGGTAGCCCAAGTTTTTTGTAGTTTTGATTATATCACTTGCAGCAATAAATTTTGGCAGTAATGCATATCCATAGATGGATAGTTATGTTGTTCCAAGTGATCAAAGGTCCTATCACTCAAACTAGCTCATGATGAATAAGAAAAACTCTAGCACAAACAATTCCTATTTTTTTTCCCAACTCAGATTAGCTGTCCACATTAAAACTCATGCTTTTTACAGTGTTAAGTCCAACTGTAATGGAGTTTTCATGCTCATGTATAAAACAGACAAAGATAAATTGGCAGTCAAGTCCTTATCCGAAGGTCATACGAGTATACATGAGTGTCATCAGTAGTGAAAACATTCATTTCTAAGGCATGTAAGTAACATATTTTGTTTTTAAGTCAAAAATCTTTAAATGGCTATACACTAAAGTATTTGACAATTCAGTGAATGATAGGCACTTAAAAGGTAAAGCCAATCCACACATATTTTATAGAACAAATAGTAACTGTATTGATATGAGAAGGAGTATATATCACTATGTAAATTAGAATGCAATTATGATGAATTAAAGCGCTGACATATCTGTTAATTAGATTCTTCATTGTAATTTTTAAGCAAAAGTTCAACATTTGTGTGACACAAACTGATCATTTATTCGGACTATATTTCTACCATAGAGGTAACAACTTTTCCTATGTTGAGATGGACTAAATGTTCATGATATATTATTTGATATTATACTTTTAAATTTTATGAATAGAAAGACAAAACAAGTTTAAAAGTTGATTTGATTTGACCAAACAATGACTATGGAAAAGATGTGTACCTTGGCAAGTTAATGAAACAGGTCAAGAAGCACTCTAAATGAACTCAAATGTTTTTTCATCCATGTTTAAAGTTGTATTTGCTTCAAGTTAGGAAAACCACTAAACACCTATACTCCACCCTGAAACAAAACCAACTAAACTTCTAAGTGCAAAATCATGAGTCATACACCAGCACCAGTTCATCTGTTGCCAAAGCTTGATGATGAGATCCTCTGGAAGATTTTTGCTAAAGCAGATCCAAAAACTGCAACAAAATGTAGGGCTCTAAGCAACAGGTGGAATCTCAGGCTGAAATCCCCATTGTTTGCAAAACGCAACTACAGGGAGAACAAAGATAATAACATGCAGGTTGTTGCAACTCTTGCGCGTCCTAGCCATGGCAAACACTGCTTCTCCATGGTCAGGGTTGACATGCAAACTAAGCAACAGAGCCAGGGCAAGGTTCCTGAACCAATTCGTAACTTCAGTAGTTTTCAGGTTATTAGATCATCCAATGGCATCCTTTGCGTGAAGTTCTCCTTAGGGAATGTTCATTCTGAGCTTGCCGTGTGGAATCCCCTAACCCGCACTAGGTTCAGCATTCATGATCATTCAATCAACTATAAGGATTTTGCTATGTCTCAGTATGCATTTGGTCACATGTTTGACCTCCTGTACTATGCTATAGTTCATGTTTCCAAGAAAAACTACTTTCATAGAACCCTGTCTTGGAATCTCTATTCAAGCGTTGCTAAGTACTGGGAATGCAAAGGTTCATTTCAAACTACATTTGAAAAGATGGGGCCAACTTATGTTCTACACAAGGGTGTTGTCTACTGGATTGGTTAGCAAGGTGTTGCCATTCCAAAGCCAAAATGCATTGTTTCGTTCAACCTTAGAAATAGAGCTTGGGTGGAAGAGGATATTCCAGAAAGGGTAAAGAGCATGTTTCACACTTTAAGCATTGTCAAAGATGAAGTTGCATTCATTTCTTCATTTTATGAAGGCCAGTTTAAGACTGTGGTTGATGTATACCAAGTTACGCGCAATGGATCATCCGGGTCGAGCTGGGGGAAACTATTTAGGATTCCACACATGGGCGTGCCATTTACTCCAACAATGTTCGTTGGTAAATATATGCTGAATGTGGTAGAGTCACGATCAGGTCCATACAACGCAAATGATGCTGAACGAACTGATTTGCTCATAGCCGAGCATGATTATGAGGCTGATAGAAGCACTGATTTGCTCAGCATGACATGGGATGAGATCGTTCACCTTAAGACAGTTCTCATGCACTCTCTTGAAATATACATAGTTGAATAGTTATTTTATGTCTTGCTATCCTGAAGAGAAAGAGTTTAGATTCGTGTTCTAATTTAGTTTCTTTATTTTGCCTTAGCTGAGCATGTTCAACCTTTTGTTCCAGTTGTTATGTTTGGGTGGATTCAGATATCAGTGTGCGTCTTCTGTTCATGTAGCTTAGTATTGCATAGGTTAATGTTTAATCATGATCCTCTTTCTCTTCACTTTTACAATGTATTGATCCCCTATATTAAGTGAAATCAGTATTAGCCTATGTTATATTACCAACATGCAATCACTCATAAGTATACATAAGAATGTAGTAATCTGACATAATAGAGAGATATGTTAATAGATACGTCTATAAGTATAACCCCATTGTTAAACATTCAAGTTAAAAGAATACTTACTGCACAGCAAACAACTAACCAGCAAAAAACCTGATGAGTTTGGTTAGCAAATTAAATTATTTGGGGAAAGTATCGTTCTAATGCGAATACAAGTAACCAGAAGTCCAAAATCAAAGACTTTGAACTTTGAGATTCTCAACAGTGAGAAATAAAGATATGAAGCCAAGGTTTTAGGATTCCTAGACATTTCAGGAATTACCAAATACAGTAATCTGACACTTTTATATAAATCCAATGCATTGGGCATTTTGTTCCAAGATTATTTATATCATTTTGGAATACTTCAACTATAGCAATTCAGATTTTAACCTACTTCAAAATAACCAAATAAGTCATATACTCCTGAACATCTCACTATCAATATACCACTATGGCATTTCAGATCTTTTGCTGATCAATGAACATTTATGTGATAATGCTAACTATTTAAAAAAATTAGAATGAATCAGCATAATGATTTTTAAAGACATCATTTCAGAAATATATTTAATTTTTCTCAACATAAACCATTTGATTTCTCTAAGACTATTACTTTCCAATTGTCATGAATAAACAACTATATCTCTAGCAAGTGAGATAAATTGCCTATATGTTGATGCAGATTACATCATTATTTGATATAATGACATAGGTGTGTCACATTGATTGAAAATGTTGATTGCTCAAGCAATTTTTTTATCTTTTTCATTGGTAATTATCAACCTGTCAAATCTACTAGGATTTCATATTAACTTTAAATATGTTTCAAAAAGAAAACACAAAGAAATCCAAATATTATTTTGCTATCAAAGTTAAATATCCTTTTCTAACAAACAAATAACTTATATGCCCCAAGACTTGGCTGATAAACTAGATGACGTTGTGGGGGACTATATATGGTTTGTAGACAACGCAGACAACTGTGTTGGTGTTCACATTACCAGGCAGGGTAATTCTATCAGTTTCAGTGGTGAACAGATTGTCACCCTGAGGAACCAATCTGCGGCACACGAGAAAGTTAGAATCTTGATTCACTACCTTACCCTGGGTTTGTTTTCAGCACAAGTCGCCACTGAAGGATTTAACGTCTTGCCGGCATTTTCGGACCGTCTACTATACGCGGCTCACGTCCTGCCTGGAGGAGTTATAGACCACTTAGAGGTGTATCACGGAATAATTTTTGATCGGATTCGGGAGGTCCAGCGTGACGAAGAACACATGGGAGAGATTCTCTACCATTCGATTCCCTCCGCAGTGTCCTCTCAGAACTCAGTGTAAGAGACAATACCAGTTTATCTATATCTTAGTCAATTTATGTAGGGAATAACTTTGGCTTTTTCTTATTATTAAAGTACAATGTATTAGTTTAACATAGAAGGATACTCATGAAAATTATCCTAAATGGGAGAAATTAAAAATACAGTTTACATCAACAACCCTTTATTGTATTCCATGATAACTAGAATAAACATTAGATGAATGCTCAACATTTCAATTCAAGCAGCTATACATATTACATATCAACATTATCAACATTGGAAACATGACTAAGATGCCCTGTTATATTTGGATTTTGCAGAACTGGTGAAGACCTAGAAGATGATGCATCCAGTCTTGCAATATGGTAATAGCATCATAACATTATATAGCTTTTATAAAATTCTGAGAGTTCACCTGTTATAGAAGATTTTCTTTAGGTTTGGTGGCTAACATTTTGATTATTTTGTGCAGGGATTCTTGGGACACTGATAGACTAGGCAACAACTGAGGACTTTCTTAATGGGTGATAAAAATGGCAGACTCATTTTTGTGGACATCTGATTATGGTTTTCAGTTTCTTTTTGTCCGTGTAAAGATGAAACTTAAGTTCGGTTCTAAATATGTAACTGCTTAAAAGCTTAGAAGCTTAGAAGCTTTTGATGGGATTCTTGGTTAACATTATATGTATATATTTATTGTCTATAATATATATTTGCATCAGTACGTGTTTCACAGATTGCTATATATATATATATATATATATATATATATATATGTCTTTCACATATTGCTATATATATAACCTTAACACTACGTATTGGAAGATACATGCTTCTTCTTAATGGATACAGAATATTTGTCTTGGTTAAAAATAGATAACTTCTATGTTCATGGATAACAACCAAAAAAAGACTAACAAGAAAAACGCCAGAAGGGGGCCCTTTTTTTTGACAACGAAAGGAACCTTTTTCACATAAAGGTTCGTATCATATAATAGGGCCGCTAATGATAGATAACATTTGGGCCCAATCAAAGTTAAAAAACGTTTTTTTTTCTATGCAAGCTATTTCACCATTTTTTTTTGTTGATGATAGTTTTGAAAAGACTAAAAACACCAAGCCTGAATTACAATAAATGGTTTTTGGGAAGGCTCAAAGTTAATGCCAGCTATTGCGCCCAAAAAAAAAGTTAGCAATGGTTGTACAATAAATTATTCATACAGTTACACAAAATTATGTCCAAAAAGAAACAAAACCAAATTAGTTCCTTATACATTCGTTCATAACAACCTATTTTGTACATCAGTTTTTGCCACAATCATTGTTACACACATATTCGTAAATCAACCCGCGCATACGCGCGGGCAGAACAGCTAGTTATGTTGTATAGAAGAGAGTGTTGTGCGACAAAAAATGTGTATGAACACAAATTAAGTGTGATTGAGATGAGAATGTTTGAATAGATGAGCAACGAAACACGTATGGACATAATAAAGAATGAGAATAAGAGGAAAAATTTGAGTAAAGTTTCTTGTAGAAAAAATTGTAGAATTTCGTCTTAGGTAATTTGAATACATACGGAGAAAATCGGTAAAGCATTTGATTCCAAGAATGGATTAGATGAAAAATAAACGTGTGGTAGAAAAGAGTAAAATCCATAACAACAATGCTAGGTAGTCAATAAAAATTCAGCCAATATCAGTCAACAATTTAAATTAGATGTTCTATTTCTTTAGGTTTCGGATGTTCTATTATTTTGGTTAATTGTTTATTTGTTGGTTGTTTTAGGTTTCAGATGTTCTATTTCTTTTATTATGGACGTTCTATAACTGTGGTTATGGATGTTCTATTTTTAATTAATTGATTTATTAGTTAGAAAAATATTGGTTACCTATACTTTCCCAATCCTTAATGATACATATCCAAGCAATTTCATCAACCAAGCAAAAAATAATCATTCTCACCTAAAGAATGTGACGCTTCTTCTCATGTTTCTGCTGCAGTTCATCCTCCTCCTCCTTCTTCCTGTTACGTTGTCATCGTCGTAGTCTCCTCCTCCTCCTCCTCCTACATTTTCTCTTCTTCTTCTTATTCTCTTCTACATTCTTCTTCGCGTTGTTTTTTTCAAAACAGAAACGAATTTTATGAAGAAAAAAAGTGAATTTCGTTGAAAAACAGAACTTGATTTTTTTGAAAAACAAAAATGGATTTCTTTGAAAAGAAGAAACAAATTTCTTTTCCTCCTCTTCTTATTCCACGTCGTGTTCCTCCTCCTCCATTTTTTCTTCTTCTTTTTCACTGCTACGTTCTTCTTTTTCTTCCTTCTCCTTTGCTATTTTTTTTCAACAAAAAAAGAACCGGTGTTTCAAGGAAAACGAAATGGATTTCATTTGAAAAAATTAATTACATTTTGTTCAAAAACATAATCAGATTTCTTTAAAAAGGAGAAACAGATTTCTTCTCCTCCTCTTCTTCATTATCATCATCTTTTTCTCCTCCTCTTACTTCTTCGATGTTTTTGTTCCTCGTCTTGCTCCCCCTTCTTCCTTATTGTATCATCTTTCTTTTCCTTCTTCAATGGCTTATCATTCTTTTTCTTTCTCTTCTTCTCTATTGTCAATGCCATCATGATCGTCGTCATCTTCATCCTTCTCCTTGTCCTTGTCCTCATCGTCACGCACTGTCATCATCTTAGTTGCTGTCGTCGTCACCATCGTGGTCATTGTCGTTGCCTCGTCTTCCTAACGCGATGAAGAGAAGAAAAAAATGCAGTAATAAAAGCAGAAAAACACGCGCATGAGTGTGTGGAGCTTGATTGGTAAAATCACTTGGTTGTGTATAATTATTGATTTACGAATTTAATTTTGATGCATTAACAGTGTAAAATATTTTACATAATTATCTAATCACGTTCGTTCTTTTGGATGAACTAACACACGGTCAATATAGAAAATAGTTACTTTTTAATGAAATTTCATTACGTAATTGAATGCATGTGTAAAATTAGTTTAGAGTACATCAGATTAAATTCAAATTTAATCGCTTATCTTTTGGGATGACCATTTATATTTTTGATGATACGACAAAACATGGAATTTTTATTTTTACAAACAAATAAAATATTATATTTATCATTATGCACGCGGGTATGGGAATATACAAAAATACACCACGGTTACATATCTTGTCGTCAGGGACGACGAGATAATATAACATAGATCTTGTCATTCCTTCAAAAAGCATTTAAAAACGTCTCTCGTCCCGCCAGAGTCAACGAGATATATGGGGAATAAATTCTATATATGTGCGAAGCTGCTGTTGGAGCTCTCATAACCCATTATGTTTCCTTCCTAGCATCCTCATACTCCAAAAAACCTATGAGAAAAATGTCTCGTCACTTTAGTCAAATAGTGATTAGGGTATACCCAAATGGAGTCCCTAGAGAGGGACCAGATGGCGTTGAGTTCCATTTTCCGGATCCGGTTGTTTTCATGATGTGCCCGGTTGAGACTCTCATCGATCTGCAGGAAGACGATCCTAAGGAATATGAGGCTTCAGGAGCGTACACGGTACACCTGTGATCCGAAGGGCGTACGGATTCTTGTTGTGCTGCTTGACATATCATGTTGTTACAGGGTGTTCGAGCGATGTTCACAAGCCATGGGAGGATCCTGGCAGATCAAGTAATAGATCTGTAAGTCCAGATCTTAGACACCCGAACCGCGATGCCTGGTGCTGGTACATCTAACCCGGAACCTGAGGTTCAAGTACCCATGGCCGCGGATCCGATTGATGTTGAACCGCCGCATGTACATACCGGAGAGGCCGAGTCCGACAGAGAAGACCCGGTTGACTCTGACGGTGGCAGTTCCGGTTCATGCAACGATGAATTTGTGGGGAATACACTAGTCGGTATTTAGTTCCTGCTTTCGGCACCACTTCCGGTCCCGAATCTATCAACCGTGGACAGTCACTTCCATACGCTGGATCTAGATGCGATGGAGGAGGATTGGTTGAGCGATGTTGGGGTCGGCGGTGATGATTACAATCTTGATGGGGGGTAGAGTTTCGGGTCGGGAACATGTTTTGCTCTCGAGAGGCGATTTATATGGGTGTGAAGAACTACAGCATCCGGAGGGCCGCATAGTACAAGGTGCTAGAATTCGACAGTATAAAGTACCATTGTGTATGCAAGCAGAATGCTAACGGGTGTCCTTGGAGGATTCGAGTCGCTTACAGAGTTAATCTTCAATACTGGTATGTTACTTATTCTCTGTATACTTGTGTTTTGTTGTGTTTCGTTTAGGGTCAAAGTTTTGATAGTGTGTATGTGTATGTGAGTATTTGTTGCTGTTTTTTGTTTTATGGAGGTGAGGAAGTTCGTTGGGCCACATGTGTACCTGGCACCAAGGATGTCCACTGATCATGCGTAACTTGACAGCACCGTTATCGCCGGATATATTATGCACATCATCAAGAAGAATTCAGCTGTTCGAATTGGGGTTATGAGGGGGGCGGTGCATGAGAGCTATCATTTCCGTTCATCATACATGAAGAGTTGATTTGCAAAACAAAAAGCAATTGCGAAGATATATGGTGATTTGGAAGAGTCTTACAACAAGCTTTATCGACTAGTTCAGGTGATTCATCATTTCGTACCCGGCACAGGTATTGATCTCCAGGTAAAGACATATTCCAAAGGGGGTTTTGAAGAAGACAGAACACAATTTGACAAGGTATTCTAGGCATTCCCATCGTGCATCGAGGCATACAAGTACTGTAAGCCATTTATCTCTGTTGATAGTACGCATCTGTTTGGGAAATATAAGGGAAAGCTGTTGATGGCGATTGCACAGGATTGCAACTCAAACATTTCTCCCCTCATATTTGCCATTGTCGAGTCGGAGTCCACAGAATCATGGTCGTTCTTCTTGCGAAACTTGAGGCAACACGTCACTCCGCAGCCGGGCATTCTTGTGATATCTGATAGGTCAGAAGCAATCTGTGCGACACTTACGGATGAGAATCGTTGTTGGAATACCCACAAGCTTATCATGCCATATGTGTCCGGCACATGGGGTCGAACTTTAACGCCAAGTTTGAAACCAAAGAGGGTAAACGTCTTCTTATTAATGCGGTTTACAACACCGACAAAAAGGGCTTTAACTTTTGGTTCGATAAGCTCAGGATGTGTGGACGCAACACAAGGATGAGGGCCGTAGATGGGTCACATGACCACCAAAATATCCGAGTGTATCAACGCTGTTTGATGGGCACAAGGTTCCTGCCCATCTCGGCAATTGTTAGAGCCATCTATGAGCGACTTCAGCAGCTATGAGTGAGGAAGGGTCGGGAGGCTTAGGCACAATTGGCTGCCGATGCTATGGGGTCGTAGCGCTTTCTCGCGGCAATTGAGGAGAGTCGATCAAACCTTCAATTCATGCGCGTCATACACTGCGATCCGAGGAACTCAGTATTCCCTGTGGAGGACGACAAGCTAGGGTATATGTGGGGACACCGAGAGTAAAGTGTAATGTTTAACGCACTGACATGTGAATGTGGCGAGTTCCAAGCATTTCATTATCTGTGCTGCCAATGTGATTGCTGCCTGCGCATTTGGCGGATTAGAGTGGGGGGCATTTATTGACCTAGTTTTCAATGTCACGAATCTGTTTAAGGTTTATGAGATGGAGTTCCCGCCTATCCCCGACGAGAATCTATGGCTCGAGTGGATGGGGTCCAATCTGCGATCGAACCCTCATATAAAGCGAAAGAGCAAGGGACGACTGGTTTCTACTTGTATCAGAAACGAGATGGACATGTTTGAGGTTCCAGAGAAGCGATGTGAGATCTGCAAACAGTATGGACACACGAGAAGGGGTTGCCTCAACGCCCCCGCGAATGTAGATTGATGTTATGTTTAACAATTTTTGTTAAGTTTATTAATATGTTATCCAGTTTGGACTATTATTATTGTGTTATTTTCTTAGAATTATAGTTATGTTATTCATGTTCTGTTGGATTGATTGGTTTTTTGTTGATGTCTTGTGTGTTGTTGTGTTTTTTTTTTTATTTATTTTATTTTAGTAAGACAAGATACGTTTTTAAATGCTTTTTGACAAAACATACCTATAATTTTTTTCAACAAATTGGAGTGTGTCAAAATTAAGTTCTAAAATTGTATAAAATTTGAACCCCAAAAAAGAAAAAAATGGACGGTCCTGATTCACTCTAAACTAAGCACATCAACGACTCGCTCCATAATTAATATGGCTGGCGGCTAGTTTTTGGAAATCCCTTCTTCTTCCAAACACTGCAAATTTTGCTCAGAGACGAAACCTATCAAAATTCAAATTGCAAAAATGGAGGGAAACCACCCCGTTCCAGTTCCTCTCTGATCTTCTCCAATTCCAACCCCAAATTCTCAATTCCAAACCCTAATTCAGTTCCTCTTCTTCTTCTTCTCTTCTGCTGTTGCTGCTATGGCTGAAAACCTAAGCCCGAACCCAACCATGGGCGGCCAGAAGCAGAGGCTTCCCATGGCCGCTCTCATCCAGTCCCCTACCAGCCCCTTCTTCTTGGGTTCCAATGATGACAAACTCGAACGAGCCCAGGCACGCGCTGCACGTGCGGCCGCCATCCGCCGCAAGAACGTCGCTGCCAACTTGAACTCCCAATCCTCCGACGCCAACTCCGATCCGTGCCTCAACACGCAGCAGATCCTCGATTTGTTCCAGAACTGCATCAAGCTCGCCAGCGAAAATGTAAAACAGAGAAAACTAATAAGAGAAAAGTCCTGCTGCTTGTTGAAATGAATTGTGTTTTGACTTTATTTATTTATTTCGAAAAATGTTTCTCCGCTGCAGAAAATTAATCAGAAAAATACGTGGGAGTTGAATTTGATTGACCACATAACTGATATTATCAAGGCTGGAGAAGAAGATGGAGATGTGGAGACTAATTTTCAGAAGGTGTGTTTTGTTCTCAATTCGTGCATACTCAGTTTTCCGATGTTGTAGAAAGCTATTCGTTTCAAAAAATTGTTAGGACTGCAAAGAATATGTATGATTGAAGTTAGGTGTGGGCATTTGTTGTTTTCTGGGTTCATTATGGCCTCATTGGGGGGTAATTAGCTCTAGGTTCTTTGTATCGGTTGTGTCGAGAGTGATCACATTGGTATTACTTGATATATTCTGAAGGGTGAGTTAACATATGTAGAGTTTGTTCATATATCATATTACAATTTAATCATTTCTAAAGTTTGTTATATTGGGATGATGCCACTACAAATAATTCCAAATCCATCTGCAATGAGAATTGGTTCACTCTGCATCCAGAGTTTGCAGAACTTCTCCCTGTTTATGAATTGCACTGATGCTCTGCAACAATTTGGAAGCAATGGTGCTAAAATCTTAATTATGCATGTGTAGTCTGTGTTCATTCATTTTGGATTTATCTGTGCAGGCAAGCTGCACTCTTGAGGCTGGAGTAAAAATTTATTCATTACGGGTTGATTCTGTGCATTCTGAGGCATATAAAGTACTTGGTGGGATGAATAGAGCTGGCCAAGAAGCTGAGCAAGGTTTCAATTATCACTCTCTCTCTTTTCAAGCCTCAATTCTACTCTTTTCTGTTCTCGTCTTTCCTTTTTAGCTTCTGTAGTGAGTTACTGAATTTCCTTTCGGGGTGGGGTTTATGGGGATTGCTTCCCTTCATCATTTTTTAGTAACTGCTATAACTTCTAACTAATGCTTTGTCAGTATCTTTTGAAAGCCTGAAGTCTGAATGACTTCAGATTGCAGTACATGTAGTCTTGATTAATATTTTGTTCTGTATGGGTTCTAAGGCTGAAGTCATGTTGTCAGATGCAGATGCTACACTAGAGGGTGATAATATTGAAAATGGAAAAGAAGGAAGCAGGAGAGAGGCAGACAAAAAGGTCAATAATCTTTGGATCTCAGGACTTGTTTGGTTAATCATATTATTTGAACAGTTCTCAGAGTAGTTTGTTCTTGCAGTTGTCACCTTTGTCAACACTGGAATCATCTTTTGAGTCTCTGAATGTGAAGAAGTTTGATGGTGATTTCTGATCCCTTTTCATTGTCCTTGTGTTTTTTGAAGTGTGTCCTGAGTTCTGACTGTGCTGAAAATGCATGTTTTTTCAGCTGGATTTGTTGTGGATCCCCTCTATCGTCAGACAACGGCACAATTTGATGAAGGTGGAGCCAAGGGTCTTTTAATGAATAATCTCGGTGTATATGGTGGATGTAGGGTGCTCTTTGATTCACTAGAGGTGCCTGCAG
>JASCZI010181289.1:25001-44124 GCA_036250425.1 Stylosanthes scabra | reverse complement strand
AGTCAAAATCAACATCATATATCAGATACTATTGATCTTTCTTTTGCCAAGGGTGAGTTACTTTTTGGAAGATCTGGTGAAACTGCTATTAATTACATCTAAATACATTCAATGTAGCTGATGCTAAGTTGGTGACTGACTTTTGGTAATAGATTGTGTTGAGGACATGGTACAGGAAGTACGCATGAAGGATGAAATTTCTCCAACTCTCAGGACTATAGTAAACCAATTTGATGAAAGTAACAGAAGGCCCACCGATTTTCAATTTTATGGCCAAAATACAGCTGAAGAGTTTGAGGTGCATTCTGACCGTGAAATGAGGGCTGACACGGAAGAGCATGAGAACTGCATGGCCTGGAGTGATGATCATGATGAGCCAACAGTTGCTGATTTGGGATCTAATGATTTCATATCCAATGATGCTGATCCAAGTTTTCCTGATTATTCTCAGGTTTCTTTTGTTTCAGCCCTATAAACCTCTAATGATTGATCGCCCTTGATGAACTTTAAAAGTTTTCTATTGATATTTT
This sequence comes from Stylosanthes scabra, assembly GCA_036250425.1. Classification (NCBI taxonomy): domain Eukaryota; kingdom Viridiplantae; phylum Streptophyta; class Magnoliopsida; order Fabales; family Fabaceae; genus Stylosanthes; species Stylosanthes scabra. The sequence continues at coordinate 43,594 of JASCZI010181289.1, read as the reverse complement.
AGTATGGATGGACTTATTTAATTAAAATTCAAAATATTGTAGGAAAATGGGCCATATTCTTCCCAAGACCCTGATACAGATGACAGATTTGCTAATGTTGATAGCTTCTTATTTTTGAGTCTGGGTTTTAGTTCAAAACAAAATGCATGGGCAGGCCCTGATCATTGGAAATATCGAAAATCTAAAGGTGCGTTCGCCAGAAACAAACTATAATAATACTTTCGTTTCTCTGAGTTTCAGTATGGTAATTTCCTTAGTATCTGTTTTGTAGTCTCAGAGGTTCATCCTCCTCCTGAAAATGGATCAACCCTACAGACTAGGGCATCAAGGAGTAAGAAACAAAAAGAAATTGATTTAGATTTCATAGTTTTCCTTGAGAAGGAAATGTTAGATATATTTAATCCTCCCAAGAATCCGAAAACATTACTGCTCCCTGAGAGCAGAATGCCTTGCAATACAAAACTTCCAGAGGACTGCCACTACCAGCCAGAGGATCTTGTTAAATTATTTCTTCTGCCTGATGTGAAGGTAGTTTCTTCAAGATAGAAATTATTTCTGAAGTTCTTTTGCTGGAGTAAGATTTCTTTAAATCTCTGATGAGTTCTATTATTTTTCTAGTGTCTTGGGAAGAGAGCAAAAAGGTTCTCAGGTACAATGCTGTGCTATCCCTTTTATCATAATTTATTTTGTCAGTATCATATTATGTTTGGATTGTCAATACATGTTAGGATGTTTTCATCTTTCTCCTGATTTGTGTGTTGATGGATCTAAAGAACAATGCAATGATGAGTCATTCCCTTCCTGGGATAATGGAAGTTTTTGTGGTGGTGAGCCTGGTGATTATGAAGGTGATGTTCATAGTGACGTAGAGGACTCTGACACTCTTGTTAGTCTGCCTCGTCAGGTGAGTTAGGAACTTTTGTTGAATATTTATGCACTAGTTATTGGTATGAGACCATTTCATATATTTTCATAGATGCTGATGAAGGCGAAATGGTTTTGTCAATGCATGTACTGCTCATAATTAGTCTTAAATCAAAATCATTACGGTTAGAAGTATATGCTCATTGTGAATAATACAGGTAAATAAAATTGAAGTCCAGTTCGACAAGACTTCCAAACAAGTTAATGTTCAGGAACTGAAAATTACTCTTTGGAAACATGTCCAAGAATCTGCTAACTTGTCTTGTGAGGTATGCTAATATTTCCTCTCCATCTCTTAAAAAAATCTTCCTCACACAGTTAGTTTTCTTCATGATTTATTTTGTTATTTTGCACTGCTAATGCTACATATTTCCTTCACTTTCTATAGTTTAGTAGATAATCAGTTTAGTTTCTTTCTGTCTTCGCTGTTGAGTAATTTCTAGTTCTTGCATTGACATAATTTTTTTAACCATTTCTACATTCCATAGGGTCAAAAAGAAACAGTATCTTTCAGGAGTGTATTGACCAACTTTCCTACCGAGTGCAACGCTGCTGCAACTATTAGTGACATCTCTCCCCATTTGTGCTTTATATGTTTGTTGCATCTGGCAAATGAGAAAGGATTGAGCATTCAAGGCTTCCCCAGCTTGGATGATCTAGCCATATCCCTTCCAAATATTTAGATACCTTTTTTCAGCCCAATTTGTCCTTGATTCAGGAATTAGAACATAGTCTGGTACGTGATCTTTACAATTTCTATGAACTGTGCTTGTCTGATAGATATATTGAAGGATATGCATTTCATTGTTTCCTCTTCAATTCTCCAAAGCTTTTATTCTTCAGAAATTACTTTGATTTCCCCCTTGTTCATAGGCATCACATCATGGCAATGAACTTTCTCATTCAACTTTGGATGATAGTTTAACAGATAAATATTGTATTATAGATAATAATTAAGTTGTTCATCGTTTGTCATTTCTGCCTTGAATCTTTAGGTGGGGATTTTACATGTTAACCACATTCAAGGAAGCACTGAAGTAGCAAGTTTGGTTTTGCATTGAATCTTGGTTGGCGTGCAAATACTAGTTTGGTTATGGTGGTTTAACTCGTTGATGATGATGTTTAAATCTCCATTCCTGCATGTCTTATTGTATTATTTGCTTTAGTGAGCATTGCTAGTGGTTGTATAAACACACCATTCATTTATGGATGTATTAAATGATTGTAGTTTTTGCTAAATGCTGCAGTGTCTATAGAATGGTTCGCTCTATCAAATATATTGAATTATATTTTCTGATTTCGCCCTGTATCCTTTCTAAATAAACCACTTTGAAAATCTTAGAAGCATTATAGAACTTGAACTCTTTTGTTTATGTATTTTTTAAAACTAGTTTATTGAAATGTAAGAAACTAAGAATTATATAATAGACATGTTAACCACTTGTCCGTTACTTCAAACATCAATGTCACTGCCAAAAATTTTGAATTTAAATATAGACATCACAATTTAATCCTTTATAGAAATAATGGTTAAATTGTATATGATATATACTTGAACCCAAAAGTTGAAAAAATATACAAAGATTATCATTCTATCCGTAAGATATTTAGTATCTACTTTTGCTTAAGTTTATTAAAATAACAAAGTCTTCTACTATTGAATAGAGTCTAAAATCCATAAGCTTCATACTTAGAGGCTGGAGAAATGTGTCAAATCGATATGCAAGATAAGATCAATGCAGAAATCATTTATATATTCCAAAAATGTTATTTGCATATCAAAATTGGTCGCCACGAATACATGTAGTGTTTAAATCATTTTTAGATTATATTTTATATTTCAATATATATTTTTTATATTAATGGTTGATGGTTGATTTGTTGGCCTAATTTTGATGTACACTTGGCTTTATATTTTTCCTAGTGAATCAATAAATTGTTCCTGTCCACCAAAAGAACAAAACAAATCAACTATTGCCCTTGTTTCTATTATACTTGTAGTAGCATTAGCATATCTATAGAATTCTTTGTTTCCTCTCTATCAATGTCAGAACATATGATCGAAAATCTATGTCAAACTTTCTTATAAATCCATATGTAACGTTAGCATTTATTGAACCTGCTAAAACAAAATTTTAGATCAAACATTAGCATCTTGCCTGTGGAACCAATACCCAAAATGGGTGTTAGAAATACAAACATCATTTGTTTTTTATACACTTAACCTTTCATGAACATATTTTGCTCCTACCATAATTTAATTTCTCACTATTTTCCTGTTACCAACACTTTAAACTCACTTTCTTTGAAAACTGTTATGCAATCACCACTCCATGGAGGAAGAGGCAATGCCTATTCTCTAAGCACTTTGTACATTTCCTTGAGACTTGCCAACCCCTTCTTTCCACCCTTTTTGCCGCGCTCTAAGTTCCCACAATGCAGTCAACTTCTTCTGAGCCACTAAGGTTAACTCGGCTTTCTCCCTGGCCTCCTCGCATGTTTCCATCCCGGAATTGCATTTATCTGCTTCCTTTTGATACGAAGATGCAATCTTCTTTGCCTCGAGGAGTGCCATGTCGGCTCGCTGCTGTTGTTCCAAAGCTTGGTTCTCCCTTAGCTTTAGTTCTTCTGACAATAGTTCCGCAAAATTCTTTTCGGTGTCTCCACTCACTTCCGGATCCGGCTTTGCACAATCTGTGTAACATTTCCAGTTAAGTAAAGGAAAAAGCTTGGCAAAGGCATTGAATCCAAAATCACCAACTACTAAAGTTGTTTTAGCAAAAAAGCAGATGAAGGCCAAATGAAGGTTTCTGTTCTTAGCTTTGATGTCATTTTCTAGCAAAGGCTTATCATCCATACAAAAATTTCTTATTAAACTTTCAAGAGAGCAACATATAATCCAAGCAAGTTTGGTATAAATGTTATACACATTGCTATTAGCTTAATATCTTAATTTAAACACAATAGCTTATTATTAGGTGGCATGAGTACAGATTGATATAAAACAAAATTAGAAGGAAAAATGATATGTTTTGAAGTCACAGAGGATTTTCATCATAAAAGTAGATTCAAAAACAACAAACTTCAGCTCCTAGCATCATACAAATCAGCATTATATAGATAAGTTAACAAAATGGTTTAATTAATTGATTCAATGTAGTTTTTATCTAGTGTAAAGAAACCAACCTCCAAATGAAGTGTTACTCAGACCTGGGGAAGCACATAGAAAGAAACAGGATTAGTTACCAGCTAAATGTGCAGTTGGATAAAGTGAAGGTAGCATCAAATCAATCAAACTATAATAAAAACCACAAAGATATTCAATTGGAACTATAATTGAAGTCAAGTAACAATGTGTTTTTGCCAAATTACTAGTACTGGAGTATATGAATTGCAAGATCAAGCTTAAAATTGCCCGTGCTATAGTGAAAAAATTAATAATAAAAGATAAAAAATTCCATCCAACCCAGATCCAAAAAGTTCACTGATTCTGATCCAGACCCCATAATCCAATGACCCAATTAACAAACTTTTAACAAGATCTGAGGAGGATGAAGAAGAAGAAGAAGAAGGAGGAGGAAAAAGCAAGCACCTTGCGGAATTGAAAGTATGGGTTGTGAAGAACAATCACAGAAACAAGGAGCACAAGAAGAAGAAGAAAGAGAAGAAGAGTGGTTGACATCAAGCAATCCTTCCATTAAGTGCCAGTAGAGAGGGGGACCCACTATGTACCCTGCTATGCACAGTGCTACCACCCCCAAACCAACCCTCAATAGAATCCCTGTGTTGTTCGTAGCCATGTTTCTCTCTCTTCTTGGACCTCACTCAGAATCAGAGAGAGAGAGAAAAAAGATGTTAGTGGTGTGGTTACTTAGGTGTCGGCAATGGCAAATGTTAGAAAGAGTAAAGAGGTTTGTGTTGCTTCCTGTTTGTTACTTGGTGAGTTTAAAGCTCAAAGAGCAAATTGTCTTTATCTAATTTATGGATTCTGTTAAGAACAACGCAATGATAAAGTGATGGATCTATTTTCACGCGGTTTGGTATCAACACAAGAGACCAAGTTCCCTCTCTGTAATTGCTCTGATTTGACTGCTTTCCTCCATTGTTTAGTTCTTTATCTTTGTGGGCAATTTTATTGCATTTAATCAAAATATGACAATTTCCTCCTTTTAGTAACCTTAATAATTTTTTAGGTCATTCATTAGGTCTCAAATTAGAGTTCGGATCATATTTGAGCAAAATTTCAATCCGATATGCACAAATTTCATTGGATCAAAGTGTTAACCATGTTATTATTTGCATAAGTTAATTTGTTTAGATTTTGATGAATGACAAACATTGAAGTTGAGAATAAGCGTTAAAAAAAAGCAAACGATGAGAAGACAAGTCCGCAAGCGTGAATATGGTTAGTATCTTAGGACTTAGGTAATAATCTTGTCAAGAACCAAAGTTTATTATCTCTCACACACATTAAAACTTATTTAAATAAATGATTTAGAAAGTGTTTTTCAAATGAAACATGTTTAGAAACCTTATTTCAATGATACAAGACCTTAGGGATTGATTATAACAAGTTTAGAATCAATTTTTGAAGGAATCACACGTTTTTGGGCCATTTTAGGCCATGGGTATCGATACCCATCCTAGAGTATCGATACTCAGGCAAAAAGGTGGTGAGTATCGATACTCAGAGCCAAAAATAAATTCAAATGTTGGCTCAACGGTCACATGAGTATCGATACCCACCTCTGAGTATCGATACCCACGTGCTGAAAATGCTTAAAACGGCTAGTTTTGACAAAATGGCTCCTCTCCACTTACTCCCCAACGTCTCTAAGACTTGGGATGTCTATAAATTGATGGTTTTGAGCCTTATTTCATATATAACATCAATTCTAAGTATTCTTGTTAATATACTTCCATTTCATATCTTTTTCAAAGTGATTTATGGACAAAATTGAGAGATAAACATATTTGGTTCATAGTTCTTCAATTGTAATCATCTACTCTTCTTTGAGAGCTATCATTCTTTGTATTCTATCTTGAGTGATCTTAGAGTGTGATTCTCTAAAATTGTGAGCGTTGGATAAACACTATAGTCGGTGAGATAAACATCTAAGGGAAATCTTGATGTTGGGATTACTTCGAGTGAAGTAGGTTATCTTGAGATACCGTGAGGTGTTAGATTCAAGCTCTTGTTGTAAACGGTTTATCAAGCACCTTGAAACTTGGTGTTAGTGGAACTTCTCAATTGCGATTGAGAAAGAGTGGACGTAGGCAAGTGTTGCGCCGAACAACTATAAACCTTGTGTATCGTATTTCTATCTCTCATCTTTTACATTATCGCTACTTATATTTATACAAGTGTCTTTGTAAAGTAAAAGATCCTTATAAGTACGTAAGAATTGACTTACGCCCTTGGAAACATACTAAGCAAAACATTTGAGTTATTTATATTCAAAGTAATTTACGTTTCCGCAAAAATTTATCATTGTTATATAAATACTCAATTCACCCCCCTCTTGAGTGTTGTGCTTATTGACTAACACATGGTCTTTTGATTGGATTGCGGATTCATTCGTTGAAAATAAATTAAAAAACTAGTTAAAAAAAATATTTAATATAAAGCTCATTTTTTAATCTATTTTCTTATATAATATTAAATCAATAAACTTAAAATAAAAAATAAAAAATAACAAACATTCAATCGAATAAATTGATATAAAAACATGCATTAATATATATATATATATATTTGGACAATTTATCTATATAAAAGAAGTTGGCAAGAAAATGATCAAATTGTCCTAAATAAAAAAGTGGGTACAATTTGTCCTAAATTTAATTTATATAATCCGTGATCGGATAAAATGTATTATGCTTTGCACATAATTCGCTGGACCCTGCCACGAATTATGTGTGAAAAATGCAAAGCAAAATCCGTCGTGGCCTATCACGAATTCCGTGTAAAACACAATCTGTTTTTTGGTCCCATGGATTATGTGTTAATGTGAATCTATGGAAGGGTTTAGTGTCTTAGGATTCCAGGAGTGTGTATATAAAGATGCGTTGGGTTTGTTGTGTCGAAGAGTTGTTATGAGAGTGATGGGTGGTGATAGTGGAGTCTCATTCTTTTTATTAGTTCACCACGACGGAGAAATAAAGAGACGAAGCATGGAGGGTGAGAAATTCAAATTTGAGTGTCTAACTAATTTATTTATCACATGTAAAACTTCATTCCTGGATTTGCAAGCGAGTATAATATGCAAGCTGGGATTAGATGCCAGAAAGAGAGTTAACCACGTTTATTATAGAGACTTTGTTGCTGTTGTGTCCAGTAATGTCAAGTATGATTGCTTTAGCATTGAGAGCGACAAAGATCTTTAAGTTTTGTTTCATTGCCGCCGGCAGTTTTCAGAGGTCCGAACCACTGAGTTGTTTCATCCAATTTGAACCATCGCTGGTTGAGCCGCGCTAGTGGCAGCAGTCATGCAGACTCCAAGTACGGCTCTATCGTGGATCTAGATCCATCTACTGAACCCTACGAACGCTAAGAACACACATAGTGGGTTACAAAATGACAAAAGTAATCTAAACATGAAGCTTCCAAAACATACCCGATTAAAAACAAAATTTTTAAAACTCTTTTTAGCAGAAAATAATTATGATAATAATCCATCACAGTATAAATTTTTATGACTCAGCATCTTCAGCATAATTATGGGAAGATTAACAAGAATTTAAAGTTTTAAAATTTAAACAAATTTTCCATGTAAAGTTAAATTTAACACACATGCACAAAAACCATGTTAGGCATACTCAATAATCTATTTAACCTACTCAAACAAACTGCACATGAATTAACACTATCCTAACATACTCATAATTCTACTCTAACTAATAACACAATGATTCACCCCATTCCAAACATAACATATTCATAAATCAACTTTAAATAATACATATTCTAATATAATTATAGTAGATTTATACTAACCTCAACGTTGAGATTGTGAGATACATGGGCAATGTGATCAAGGCGGAACATCACTTTGGCTGCCTCTGCTACCACCTCTTCTAACTGTTGCTTGGTCATTGTCATTACACTGAAGAATACATAGCATTCCAAAAAACACATTAAAATTCTTTTGAATTCTCTCTCAAAACTAAATTTTTGCAAAACCTCAAATGAGAGACACAAAAAGGCTTCCACGAATTTTAAAGGCACATTTATGCATAATTTGTGGCAGCCAAAAACGAATTTTGAGATGCATAATATACATAATCTATGGCAGGTCTCCACAGAAACTATATTCAAATTACACATAATCCGTGACAGACATGCATAGATATTGAATTTCGAAAAATAAAGTAATCCGTGTTAGGCCAGCATGGATTCAAACTTCAAGGAACATAATTCATCTTTTGGTACCATGGATTGTGTGCAAATTGTAACAAAAACAACAGAAAAACTTCTAAAGAATTTGAAGTTTTAAAATTTAAAATTTGAAGGAGTTTAAAATTTAAAAATAAAAATAAGAACGAATTAATTAGGTTAATTATCTAAAACTGTAGATAAGTAGGGAGCAAGCCTGAAGAAAAACACACTCCAATCCTATATCCCTAGCCTTCTTCCTTTCTTTCGAAGAAGAGAGAAAAATCCTTCTGTGTATCAGCAAGAAGATTCTACCGGCGCAGATAGAATAAAAGAGGTTTTTCAAAACGAAAACCCTTCCTATGTTTATCGTGTACATCCTGTGCATTTAATGTTGTTCATATCTATTCTTTTCTTTTCTTTCATATTTCTATTACGTACTTATGCTTGTCAGTGGGGTACTCTTGTTTTATTTTGTGCTTTTCCTCTATATATGCATATGAAATATTTTTCTTCTATTCATCATGTAATCCCTATGCATAACACATATATATTGTTCATGCCCCGTATATATATATATATACTTTCTTCCATATTATTATATACATCTGTGTGCCAATAAAGTATTCTTTCATGTTATTTTTTTATTTTTTCTTATATTTCTTTTATTGTGTTTCCCTGTGATGTCTGCCGTCGAGATATTGTCTTATATTTAGGGATGTCAATGAGTATCTATGGGGGCGGTTACCCCTTTTCCGCCACCCGCCCCCGTTTATGTTTTTACCCCCCGTCCCCCCCCCACATATCCGTGACGGGTATCCATTGGGGAATCCCCATGGGGAAAGCGGATATCCGCAGATATTCGTGAATTTATATAGAATTTTAAAAAATTAAATTAACCATATAATTAAACTAGACAAAATTTAATATAATACCTAAAAAGTTATTACAACACAATAAAGTTTAGGTTATTAATATTAGTACATTGAAGCCAAGTTTATGACATCCAAACAAACATAACCTCATTAAAACCAACATGAAAATGAAAATCAAATGCAATAAGAGTATGCCAATTAAGCTATGGTGACGGTACTTTCTTCCTGTAATAAGAAAAAAAATAGTGATTAGATGAAATATCCAAATTACTTACACATAGTTAATTTAATTTAATAAAACTAATTCAATAATAAAGTCTTTAAATATATTCTTACAGTAGTATCATTTGGGTCAGGAGCTCGTATAGTAAGGCTTTCATAGTCCAATTTTGCTGTTGAAGCCCCTAAAATGTTAACAACAATACAAAGTTAATAAAAGGAAAAATTACCAAATCTACACATAAAGTTTTAAGATGCTGACAAATCTACCCACAGAAGAAGGAAATTGATTTCATACCCATGAAAGATAGGGGTTAGTTGGCAAAACTATCCAAATCCTAAAAATTTATTCAAAATTTCTAAATTACCCTCTGACCTAACTTTAAATAATTCTAATTTTACCCCACAAAACCACACAAATTTCTCTTGTCCTCCAACTATATCACAATTCACAACCACCATTGCCACTCGCTGATAAACAACAAAAGTCATGAAGTAAATAAAAAATCAGAACCAAAATTAACAATAAAAATTAAAAAAATAGGACAATTTCAAATAATTCCTAATCATGTTAAATTGTTAAATTGTTAATATGATGTAACATTGTAGATGAAAGTGCAGTTCTCTCACACCGACTATCAAATACCTTTTGTGCATCATATTTCTGACATATCCATTTGATTAAACAACATAAGCATCATTAAAAAAACCAAGTTTCCCACACATATGCACAAGCTTTGGACTAAGGAACACAAGAAATCCTAGAATTCACATGTTTTAGCCAAAAAAGCATGCAATAATTGTCGCAGAGAAGTTATAGCTGAAACAAAAAAGAAAAGAATATACAAAAATTGAGATATATACCAAATAGCAACAGGGGTAACAGAAAAAATAGGGAGTAAGAAATTGGGGTTTGGAATTGGGCATTTGGTTTATTTAGTGACCAATGAAGAAATAAGGCCAGGTGGTTAGTAATGGTTATGACTTCAACTTTTGTCGGTATGTTCTTTAGTTTGCGTTTCCCTATCCCTAGCAACAGACTTGGAGACGACATGGACAACTGGGCAACAGTAAAAAGGAGAACAAAAGCTTCGACGACATGGACTCGAAAACGGCAGAAGGAGATGGTAGAAGAGAAGCGTCAGGAACAAGTAAAGGGGATGTCGCAGAGAAAGATGGTGGAAATGACGGCGCATAGTGATCTGGGCAGCAGTGGGGATTTAGGTATGTGGGGTAAAATTAAAATTTAGGTAAAGTTAGATCAGATGATGATTTAGGAATTTTGAATAAATTTTTAGGATTTGGATAGTTTTGTCAACCAAACCCTAACTTTTATGGGTATAAAATCAATTTTCTTCTTCTATGGGTAGACTTGTCAGCGTCTTAAAACTTTACGGGTAGATTTGGTAATTTTTCATAATAAAATTATTCAATCATAATATACAAATAATGTTTCTATGTAATATGTTACCTTTGTAGTCATTCCAAAACCAATATTGATAGCACATTAGAGCCTCTAATGTAAGTGAAAGTAACTTGTTTTTGTATGGTGTGACAACCCGACCTCCTGTGCTAAATGATGACTCTGAAGGAACAACAGAGATTGGAATTGCAAGAAAATCTTTTGCAATTTGCTGCAAGGTTGGAAACTTCAATCTATTTGACTTTCACCACCCTAAGATATCAAACTCTTCATTTTTTGATTTAGGCAACACTTTCTCATCCAAATAATGATCCAATTCATATTTTATCAGGGAATGCCGACTCTTCATTAACATATGAGGCAAAATCGTCTTTCTAATCTTCATCCACGCCGACCCTTTGAGTAGATCTTGGAGCAGTGGATGACAAATTTACTCTTTATCTTTCCCTATCCTTGTTTGCATACTCTCTAACCAAATCTTGACAAAGATTCTTCACCTTTTCAATCACATCAAATGCACTTGATCCATATATCTTAGGGAAAAATAGTTTAAAAGAAGGATTTTCTACCTAGGGTCCAAAATAGTTTCCATAACCATGACAACATTAATCTCACCCCAATATTTTTCAAACTTTGCAATCATGCTTGTTGCCATTTGTTCAATAGCATTATGCAGATTAGGTACATAGATAAATCTAAATATAGATATTAAACATATTCAGCATACATATTGAACATATTCAGGCATTCGGCATATATATTGAACAACCTAAAAACACATATTAAACATATATTCAACATACTTATTCAGCATATAAAAAAAAATAGACATATTACCTCATAATGATGCTCTGCAAAGTCCAAGATTCATCAATAACGTGTGTTGTGATTGCCATGTAACCTCTATTCTGGTTGCTAGATGTCCACATATCTGTTGTTATCGCAACACGACGACGATTATTTTGAAGTCCTCTCATTTTTGCCTTCTCACTTACATACAACTTGATAATATCACTCTTTATTTTATTTCAAGAAACCATCTTAAAGAGTGGCTGAAGATAGCTGCAGAATTGTCTGAACGCAACATGATCAACTATAGAAAGTGGGTACTCATGCATACAAATCATCCTACAAAGGTTTTTTCTTGCTTTCTCTTGATCAAAAGCATATTAAACCACCAGAACTGTTTCACCACTAGGTGATGTGTCTGTCTTAAGAAAAGCTTGCCTTATGTCCCGAGTTGTGCGAAACTTACAAGTTTTGAACAAGTTCTGCCAATAAAGTACTCCTTTTTATTTTTTTTATTTTTTATTTTTACTTATATTTCTTTTATTGTATTTCCCTGTGATGTCTATCGTCGAGATATTGTCTTATATTCTACATTTTATATGTTCTTTTATGCATATATATTATCTGATTTATATTCTATATATGTTCTTTTATTCATATATGTTATTTGATTGTATTTGTATAAATAAAGAACTGAGATATGATCCTTCGGTAACGGAAGGTGACCCCGAAAGACAAGATAATCGAGGTGATCCTTCGATAAGGGAAGGTGATCGACTAAAATTTTGGAATAAGAACCTTCGGTAAGGGAATTAAATTTTCCAATTGGGACAAGAACCTTCGATAAGGGAAGGGGACTCCCATCCGAAATAAGAACCTTCAGTAAGGGAAATGGACTCTCATACGATTTGAGCTCAATACCATTAAAACATAAGTAAAGTCAAGACATTCAAAAAGAAAATTGTATCACGACTATGTGTTTATTTCCGTGATGAATGCATGCATATTATAAATCCTGAAACTTATTTCGATTTACTTTTTAATGTATTTCTACGTAATTGAAATTTGTTGTTTAGTTTATTTAAATGAGTTTTCTTTACTTAGTAAAAGTTCAGTTCATTACGTGAAGTTTTGGATGTTACTATGTATAATGTACTTGCTGAATTGATATGCATAAATTCATTCTTTTTAATATATATATATATATATATATATATATATATATATATATATATTTATTTATTTATTTATTGTGATATCTGTGATACATGAGTTTTTTAATAACTATGCTATGTTGGCTATATAGTATGGGTTAATGGAAAAGAAAACATGTGTCTTGTTGACCATCATAAATGATATTTATTGAATTCTTGGAGAAAGTAACTTTCATGTGTGCCATAAACAATGTGAGAAGAGAACATCGTCATTTTCCTCTCTACCAGAAAAAAAATTTGATTTATCACGGAGACCCAAATAACCAAATCAATGATTATACACTCTACTCCTTCGTCGCCTTTCCTAACCCAACCTTAAAGATCCTGTTTCGTAATCCTCCACCATTGATGAAGGATTGCCAGCAGTGGCGGAAGAGATGAATCAACATCTTCGCCGAAGAAGACCCTCGGTTGTAGCCATCAAAAGCTCCTTTCGAACCCACAAAGGAGGAAACATGACGGAGTCTTGGCACTGAATGCAATCAGCAGCAATGGTGGTTGATGGGTAGTGCATTTGGGTTCAAATGACATATGGCAGTACACACGATGGTTCTAACCGAAGATGGGAGTTGGTAGCGCATTTGGGTTCTCAAGATCGGGTATTTGAGTAGATTGGTGGAGTCGGGTTCTGGACTTCTGGGTGGGTTTGGGCTTAAGCCATTTCAAAATAGTAAATTTCCATAATCATCCTCGAAGTTACATCCTGCATCTCACTGCTTCCTTTTTAACCATGCTCAAGACTTTGACCATCCTATCCTACATGTCATATTTATATTCGTTAGTTAAATCCACTCCACCCATAGTCACCAAAATAGTAGCCACTATAGAATCCACACACATATAAATATATGCATAGTTACTGTTCGTTTCCTTTTTTGTGTTAAATATCTAAATTTCTTATCTATGTTTAGATATGTTTCAGAAAAGTATAAAACCACATGTTTCCTTTATATATGCGCATAAATGGATAACTAATAGTCTACTAATTGTTTATATATGTATTTTTAATTTATGTAACGTATTTTTCTACCTCTTAAGGGTGGGTGGTTATATATATGTATATATATAGAATCATGTGTTTATCTATTTATTTTAAAAATATTTGTTTTACGTAGTATATATTTTATTTTGAAAAAATTATGAGAGAATTCTTGTTCCCAAGTAATGAGCTGGGAATAAGTATGGTAGTAAACTTTTTACAAAAAAAGATAAACATATCTACTGAGAAATTATGTTTCTCATTCTTTTGTTTTCCATACTATTTCCATAGGAGGATGGCGCGTTGGGTGGAGAACACATAGCTCCCTCGAGAATAATCTCTGAATATGATCATTATAGTCACGCGTAGGTAGTATTGATCACTACCACGGTGCTTCAGACTATCCAGTTAGGTCGTAACGTAGTTGATGGACCCCAACAACCAATTTATACTCCTCTAGATCCTGAACCCCCAATACCCACGGAGCAACCCTCGCCTGAGGTAATTTGTATTAGTTCGGACTCAGTATCAGAACCAAAAGAGGAAAACTTCGGAGACTTGAGTGGTAACAAAATATCCATGGGAGAAGCGCCAGAGGAAGAAGAACCATAAAAGGTAGAAGTAGTGCGTCCGAGTTAGGTCGTAACGTAGTTGATGGACCCCAACAACCAATTTATACTCCTCTAGATCCAACCCCCCAATACCCACGGAGCAACCCTCGCCTGAGGTAATTTGTATTAGTTCGGACTCAGTATCAGAACCAGAAGAGGAAAACTTTGGAGACTTGAGTGGTAACAAAATATCCATGGGAGAAGCGCCAGAGGAAGAAGAACCAAAAAAGGTAGAAGTAGTGCGTCCGAGTTTGGAAGTGGAGTATGTGCCGTATTCACCGACTTAACTCCACGCTAAACCTTGGTTCATCCTACTCAAAGGAACCGTATCTACACCCCACGAAAGAGATTTTGTGTAGTTAGTTAACGGAGGGTTTTCTTCAACACCGTTAGTCTGACATTATTGATTAGTAGTTTTAGGATTTCTTGATACTAGTATTTTATTTCTTTTTTGTTTATGTCTGTTTGCTTAGTTTAATTTGAATTTGGTACGTTTATCCCCTATTTTCAGAGGAATCAAATTTCCGTACATCTTTTATTCATTAAACTATTAAGTACTCGCTTTAGAATAAGTTATAGGTTTTGTTACTAACGTCATACTTACAACAAATTGTAGTAATACCTGCTATTAGTGGAGTGGGTGTTACATTTTGGTATCAAGGCCATGATATCTTTAGGGACCATAAGTTGAAGTCATATTAAATAAAACATTTTTCCTATGACTATCCTTGTATAGGAAGTGATGGCAAGCCGAGGAACCCGTGGACGCCCACGTGGCTTGAAATCCACCTCTACGGGTTTGGCAAAGTATGTAAAGGATATGGCAAGAGAAATGAAGGAACAAGCTGAAGCAGCAACTTTGATTGCACAACAATTATCTAATGCGAATGAAAGTACAAGTACATGGCCGAGCATTGGACAAGCGCAGACGACGTTTGCTGATTTCAAGAAAATTGGTCCACCTAAGTTTCGCGGGCCCTCGATCCTGACAAGGCAAAGGAATGACTGACAGAAATGGAAAATGTGTTCTCAATCTTTCCATGCCCTAATAAACAAAAGATCAGCCGCTCAATGTCGACGCAGAATTTTGATGGGATGGAGCAAAGTGATTATTGCAAAGTGCTGGGACAGAGATTGACTGGGCAACCTTCATGGAGGCATTCTATAAAAAAATATTTTCCCCTATCTGTTCGGGACTCCAAGGTAATGGAGTTCCTACAACTAAGGCAAGAAAGGATGAGTGTGGCGGAGTATGCTGAGAAGTTTGAAAGGTTGTGTAAGTTTTCTGCCATGTACAAGGCTAACCCAGATGAGAAGTGAAAGTGCATGAAACATCAAGGAGGACTTAAAGCAGAAATTCTGACGGTGATAGCTCCATTGGAGATTCGGGATTTTTCTTCCTATAATAAGACTAAAAATAGTGATTAGATGAAATATTCAAATTACTTATACATAGTTAATCTGATTCAATAAAACTAATTCAATAACAAATTCTTTAAATATATTCTTACAGTAATATCATTTGGGTCAGGAGTTCGTATAGTAAGGCTTTCATAGTCCAATTTTGCTGTTGAAGCCCCTAAAATGTTAACAACAATACAAAGTTAATAAAATTATTCAATCATAATATACAAATAATGTTTCTATGTAATATGTTACCTTTGTAGTCATTTTAAAACCAATATTGACAGCACATTAGAGCCTCTAATGTAAGCGGAAGTAACTTATTTCTGTATGGTGTGATAACCCGACCTCCTGTGCTAAATGATGACTCTGAAGCAACAGTAAAGATTGGAATTGCAAGAAAATCTTTTGCAATTTGATGCAAGGTTGGAAACTTCAATCTATTTAACTTTCACCACCCTAAGATATCAAACTCTTCATTTTTTAATTTATTTAGGCAACACTTTCTGATCCAAATAATGATCTAATTCAGACCTTTTATCAGTGAATGTCGACTCTTCATTAACATATGAGGCAAAATCATCTTCCCAATCTTCATCCACGCCGACCCCTCGAGTAGATCTTGGAGCAGTGGATGAGAAATTTACTCTTTATCTTTCCCTATTCTTGTAAGCATATTCTCTAACTAAATCTTCACAAAGATTCTTCACCTTTTCAATCTCATCAAATGCACTTGATCCATATATCTTAGGGAAAAATAGTTTAAAAGAAGCATTTTCTACCTAGGGTCCAAAATAGTTTTCATAGCCATGACAACATTAATCGCACCCCAATATTTTTCAAACTTTGCAATCATGCTTGTTGCCATTCGTTCAATAACCTTAATACCACAACTTTGCCACTCAAAGCAAAGCCAATTTGATGCGACAAATCTTGGGAAAATAAATATTAGAGGTGGGATAATTAGTACCGAAAAATAACTCAATGACACTGTAAAACAACTTCAACCTTTGACAAATTTCCCTAGTCATATACCAATCATCATCACTTGGCAAGGACTTATACTGAGATTCACGGCAGCTAGACGTGAAATCACATCTTGATAATCTATAGCAACCTCAAGCATAAAAAATGTAGAACTTCATCTTGTTTTACAATCAAGACTCAAAGATTTACCAAAAGCTATGCCCAATTGTGAACAAGTTTCTTTAAATTTTTCCTCTCTCTTAGGGGTTGTAGTCCAATAACCAACAGTATCTCGCACCTTTTCAATTGCACTAGATATAATAAGCAACCCATCATTGACAATTAAATTGAGAACGTGTGCACAACAACGCATATGAAAGACCTTTCCCCCAAAATAAACTGCCTAGGTGACACCTTAGACAAAATATGATTAACCATGGCATCATTAGTGCTATAATTGTCAATCGTCAATGTAGATATCTTTCTATCAAGATTCCAACCCATCAAACATTCAACCAATACATCAGAAAGAGCAATAGCAGTATGCAGAGCAGGTACATAGATAAACATAAATATAGATATTAAACATATTCAGCATACATATTGAACATATTCAGGCTTTCGACATACATGTTAAACAATCTAAAAATACATATTAAGCATATATTCAACATACTTATTCAACATATAAAAAAATAGACATATTACCTCATAATGATGCTCTGCAAAGCCCAAGATTCATTAATGAAGTGTGTTGTGACTGCCATATAACCTCTATTCTGGTTGCTAGAAGTCCACATATCCATTATTATCACAACACGACTACGATTATTTTCAAGTCCCCTTATTATCTTTGCCTTCTCACTTACATACCACTTGATAATATCACTCTTTATTGTATTTCGAGAAACATCTTAAAGAGTGGCTGAAGATCGCTGCAGAATTGCCTGAACGCAACATGCTCAACTATGGAAAGTGGGTACTCATGCATACAAATCATCCTACAGAGGCTTTTTCTTGCATTCTCTTGATCAAAAGCATATGAACCCATCATAACTGTTTCACCATTAGGTGATGTGTCTGTTTTGAGAAAAGCTTGCCTTATGTCCCGAGTTGTGCGAAGCTTACAAGTTTTGAACAAGTTATGCCAATAAAGTAATCCTTCTTGTTATTTTTTATTTTTATTTTTACTTATATTTCTTTTATTGCGTTTCTCTGTGATGTCTGCCGTCTAGGTATTGTCTTATATTCTACATTTTATATGTTCTTTTCTGCATATATATTATCTGATTTATATTCTATATATGTTCTTTTACGCATATAGGTTATTTGATTGTATTTGTATAAATAAAGAACTGAGGTATGATCCTTCGATAACGGAAGGTGACCCCTAAAGACAAGATAATCGAGGTGATCCTTCGGTAAGGGAAGGTGATCGACTAAAATTTTGAATAAGAACCTTCGGTAAGGGAATGAGATTTTCCAATTGGGACAAGAACCTTCGGTAAGGGAAGGGGACTCCCATCCGAGATAAGAACCTTCAGTAAGGGAAATGGACTCTCATACGGTTTGAGCTCAATACCATTAAAACATAAGTATAGCCAAGAAGACATTCAAAAAGAAAATTGTATCACGACTATGTGTTTATCTCCGTGATGAATGCATGCATATTATAAATCTTGAAACTCATTTCGATTTACTTGTTCATGTATTTCTACGTAATTGAACTTTGTTGTTTAGTTTATTTAAATGAGTTTTCTTTATTTGGTAAAAGTTCAGTTCATTAAGTGAAGTTTCAGATGTTACTATGTATA
>JASCZI010181289.1:0-24876 GCA_036250425.1 Stylosanthes scabra | reverse complement strand
TTTTTTATATATATATATATATATATATATATATATATATATATATATATATATATATATATATATATATGGTGATGTATGCGGTGCATGAGTTTTTTGATGACTATGCTATGCTGGCTATATAGTATGGGTTAATGAAAAAGAAAACACGTGTCTTGTTAACCATCATAAATGAGATTTGTTGAATTCATGGAGAAAGTAGCTTTCATGTGTGCCATAAATAGTGTGAGAGGAGAACATCGTCATTTTCCTCTTTACCAAAAAAACATTTTGAAAAAAAATTTCTTTATCACGGAGACCCAAATAACAAAATCAATGATTATACACTCTACTCCTTCGTCGCCTTTCCTAACCCAACCTTAAAGATTCTGTTTCGTACTCCTTCACCATTGATGAAAGATTGCCAGCAGAGGCGAAAGAGACGAATCAACATCTTCGTCGAAGAAGACCCTCGGTTGTAGCCATCAAACGCTCCATCCAAACCCACGAAGGATGCAACATGACAGAGGCTTGGCGCTGAATGCAATCAGCAGCAATGGTGGTTGATGGGCAATGCATTTGGGTTCAAATGACATATGGCAGTACACACGATGGTTCTAACCGAAGAGGGGAGTCGGTAGGGCATTTGGGTTCTCAAGATCGGGTATTTGTGTAGATTGATGGAGTTGAGTTCTAGACTTCTGGGTGGGTTTGGGCTTAAGCCATTTCAAAATAGTAAATTTCCATAATCATCCTCGAAGTTACATCCTGCATCTCACTGCTTCCTTTTCAACCATGCTCAAGACTCTGACTATCCTATGCTACATGTCATATTTCTATTCCTTAGTCAAATCCACTCCACCCATAGTCATCAAAATAGTAGCCACCACATAATCCACCTCTGTATATATATATACATGCATAGGTACTGTTGGTTTCCTTTTTTGTGTTAAATATCTAAATTTCTTATATATATTTAGATATGTTTTAGAAAAGTATAAAACCACATGTTTTCTTTATATATGCGCATAAATGGATAACTAATAGTCTACTAATTGTTTATATATATATTTTTAATTTATGTAACGTATTTTTCTTCCTCTTAAGGGTAGGTGGTTATATATATGTATATATATAGAATCATGAGTTTATCTATTTATTTTAAAAATTTTTGTTTTAGTGTAGTATATATTTTATTTTGAAAAAGTTATGAGAAAATTCATTTTCCCAAGTAATGAGCTGGGAATAAGTATTGTAGTAAACTTTTTACAAAAAAAGATAAACATATCTACTAAGAAATTATGATTCTCATTCTTTTCTTTTCCATACTAACTCCATAGGAGGATGGCGCGTTGGGTCGAGACCACACAGCTCCCCCGAGAGTAATCTCTGAATATGATCATTATAGGCATGTGTGGGTAGTATTGACCACTACCACGGTGCTTCAGACTATCCACTTAGATCGTAACGTAGTTGATGACCCCAGCAACCAATTTATACTCTAGATCCTGGACCCCCAGTACCCACGGAGCAACCCTCGCTTGAGGTAATTTGTATTAGTTCGGACTCAGAATCAGAACCGAAGAGAAAAACTTCGGAGACTTGAAAAGGAAGAGGAAGCAGAAGAGGTAGAAGTAGTGCCTCCGAATTTGGAAGTGGGTGCCGTATTCACCGACTCAGCTCCACGCCAAACCTTGGTTCATCCTACTCAACGGAAATGTATATACACTCTACGAAAGAGATTTTGTGTAGTTAGTTAATGGAGGATTTCTTCGACACTGTTAGTCTGACATTATTGATTAGTAGTTTTAGGATTTATTGATACTAGTATTTTATTTCTTATTTTATCTCTTGCATACACAATATAATATATTCATATATTGTTAAATATAGCCTGTACGAGTTCTTTTAAAAAATTTGATCATCTTATATATATATATATATATATATAAGGTCGCTCAATATTTGTTTAAAAATTAGAAAGATAATTACTTTCAAAATTAAATTATCGTTTGCAAGTAGTCTAGTATAACAAGGAAATTCTAGATGTGAATAGTTCTCTTAACTGAGATTCAAACCATTATTTATAATCCTGTAATATATACACACTGTTCAATGTTCATAAGTATCTAATAATAATATTACAAATCATCAACAGATATTTGATAAACAATAATAAATCATTGATTTTGTAAACTAGGAAAAGAGAAACAAAATTAACCACTAATTGTTTGTGTAACATAGACTCACAAAAAGAAACGCCAGTGTTGCTGACTTGAATATTGTGGAAGAAGGAATCCCATATTTTCCCCTTTTAAATATCCCTTTCAAAAATGGCAAAAAGCAAATAATCAGATATAAACTACATAACATGTCACATATTATTCCATACCCATTATTATTATTTTCAATATTATTATTCCCACTCCTTGATTCCAATAATCCAATAAACTTGATTACCATTGCTGCCAATTGCATTAGCAAAATGGTAGTTCCTGGAACAAAAACTGAGGATTCATCAAATGTGAATGTTCCACCATTATCATCATCTGATAAATTTTCACCATCACTAGAGGCATTATTTTGATCTTTCCTTGTGATGTCAAAGACTGTGTTGGATATTCTTAGAAGCTTAAGAATCATGGCAATAAATCCACTGAACCTAGCATTCATGATGTATATTCTTGACATTCTTTGATTGTTCCACCACTCTTGGATGGATAGCTTTGTTGCCAAGTACTCTGATAGAGTATAAAGCATGTGAATTACAACAAGTGTAATAGGAATTAAAAGGGCTGGTCCCTGGTGGATAAAAAGAACACACTTAAAATTTTCATTTTATGTAACAACAATGCATAGTGTAAAATTGGAGAAATATTAAATAAAGTGTATTCTTCCTAAAAGATTTTAGAATTATAAAAGATTTTCCTAAAATGTATTCGTACACAAATATTTAATGATCGATTTTTGGCTTATAAATAGCATTTGTGATGATTTTAAGAATTTTCTGTGTGGCATCCATTGTCAAATTCTTATTACTCTTCCATTCATGCCTTGATGGAGTTCTATATATTTAATATTATAATGGTGTTATTATAAAGACTGATTTTTCAAAAAATAAAACTTTCTTTTAAAATGAGAATTTCATTTTAAAATTTAAGACAAAGTAAATTAATTTAGTTATTTTATCATCAATACAAATTAAAAAAGAAAATAATTTTCATTGGATAACTTCCAAAAATGGAAATAATTGTTTCCTTTTTATTGGAACGCAAACCAAAGACATATAACTAAAAAAGGAAGACATTCACATAGCCATAAAGAAATCAAATTAATTATCAAATTAGTTATTATATAAAATATATGTTGAAATGTAAAAATAGATGTTGAAAGTATGTGAAATAATGTATATATTTATATATATGTATTTATATCTAACTTATAACTACATAATAACTAATTTAGCAACCTAATTTTTTAGTAATAATGCTAAAGAGACAATAATATAAAATTATCATATTTATTTAACATCCATAATTTTATAATTATATATTTATAATATTTAAAATTATTCATTTATTTGAATAATAATTAATGAACACTAAATAAAGAAAATGTAGACTGTTTTAATTTTTTTTTTAAAAAATACTTTTTTTTTATCTGCCTTAAAAAGAAGCTTGTGTCAATTGAGTTTTTGTGTCAATTAATGCATACCTGAGGCAAGAAATTGGTGTTGGTAATGATGCAAAAGGTAAGGAGACAAACATAGGAGACTTCAAAAATTGGTTGAAAGCCCCAATTGAGAATCCACATATAAGCCAAGAACTGCCTAAAATGAAGTTTGCCAAAAATAGTGCAAAGAAGTGGACAATAATTCTTGTTTAAGAAGATTTCAAGCATTCCAGTGGCCCATCTCTTCTGTTGGCTCATTGCTGCTGGAAGCCCAACTGGAGCAACTCCTGTGAATGCCATTGGCTCTGGTATGCAGAATTCTGATCTCCAACCTTTTTTATGGATTGATAATCCAGTCAGAATATCTTCTACTACTGATCCATATTTCCACCCAATCTGAAATTCAACACTAAAACCACTAAGTTTATTGAACAAAAACAAAACAAAAAACCTACCAATTTCTGTTAACCAAAACAAAAAAACCCACCAATTTCTGAATCCCCTCGACAAAAACAAAAATTAAAAACACATTAATAGAAGAGGCAAGTTGCGCACGCAAAGCTTGGCACAAGTGGTATAATCTTTGAGCTTGCAAAGGTGCACCCCGGGTTCTAAACTTGGTAGAGCCAAGTAGAGGAATATAATAACCCATTATGTTGTGTATGTGAGTGTGTTTGTGATGTAAAGTCTAGGATTGGGAGCTATCGTCCAATCAATTCGACCAAAAAAAAAAGAGGCAAGTTGTCGGCCACCTTTGGTCAAACAAGTAAGATGAGTGCCTCAAAACTCAAGGGTCCAGGTTTAAGGCTAGCATTGTGCGCAAAACCATTAATTTAAGTGGTGATCCTCTAGACTTTGTAAAACTCGATAGTGACCGAATAATAAATATGTTGGATATGTGAGTGTGTAGTGTGGGTATGTAATGAACCAATTCCCAATTAACTCGGTCAAACTAGCTGATCGAGTTCGATTTCATAAATTATGGCTGCATTCCATGAATTGTTTATCGCTAGATATGCTAAACCATGGTAGTTTCCTTGAATTATCTACTCCTTACTCTTAAAAAGTGTTATGAGAATCGAATCGAATCAGTCTATTCAATCGATTTAATCAAGAACCAATTCATGATCCATTCGATTTTAATAAGTTTTTAAAAATTGGTCAAAAATCGATGAACCGGTTAAACAATCCAATTTTTAGCATATACAAATAGTTTTTTAAATATATTTTTTTATATTATATTTTAAATAATTTTATTATATATTAGATAAACCGGTCCGACCTCAATTCGACTTCAGTTAGGTCATTGAACTATTGAATCAGTCACCCTACTAGTTTAATGACCTTGAACCTTTCTCCTAACTAATCCCCTAACATGATTTACTTGTCAACTCCAGTAAGTTGTAAATGTAACCAAATTTCAAATAGGACAATTGCATAATATTAAAGGCTGTTTGTTTTATTTACTTAATTAATCCCGTGTTTATTAATGACCATATACATATTTGTTTTGCAAAGATAAGGTAAATATATGTTGATGTTGCAAGCTAACCTGAACGCCCCAGCCAGTGCTATATTCATATCCACAATTAGTGACTTGATTTGCTGCCTCAAGGGATTTGGAAATATTGATATCATTATTAGGGGAATCTGTTCTTCCTTCCAAGACATGAGCAGCTGAATTCACAAGCTCTTTTGAAGCACCAAATTCTTGCTTTAGCTTCTTCTCCGGAATCTCCGGCATGTTTCCTGAAAATTAAGTTACAAGGTGTTTAAGTGAAAAATCACACTGATAGTAACAATTATTATTCCAAAAATAATTAAGTTAGGATTAAACTCAAAATGTTAATGAGACTATAAATTCTTCCTATTAATGGTTGAATTTGTAGGGATGACAATTTAACCTGGTTCGTTTTGAATGGGGTAATTTTTCGACGGTTAAGTGAGTATAGATAATGATTGTCTCGCCCATATATAAGTATACATAATTTAATTTGGTTTAAAAAACATTTAATAATATTTAAATGATTGTATTTATAATTTTAGTTTAAGAAAATTCTAAATCTAATTTTTTTGAGCAATGCTAGTTGTACACTAAAATCAGCCACCAAATTAGTTACTAGTGTATAATATGCATTGAAATACTAAATATACACTAAAAATGAGTTAGACTATATATGTATTTTGTATTTTAATGTGTATTATACACTGGTGACTGATTTAGATACTGATTTTGGTGTGCAAATAGAATTATTCAATTTTTTTTTATAAGATTTTATCTCACACCAATCCAAAACAGAGTTTTAGAAAAAAAAAATATATACAATCAAAGCAAAAAATTTCAAAATAAATAACTTAACTCATAATCATCCTAACTTATTCATGCTTTCTCATGCTATTTTTGTTATTGTGTATTTCTTGTGTACTCTTTGTGTTCTCTGCCACCTAACCTTTTTTACTCACCTTTTTTTAATCAGAAAGCAACTCACAAAAGTTCTTAAACCGGAACGTGACGAGAGTTCAACAAAAAAAAAAAAAAACAATAAGCACCATATTACAAAACAATAACAAAATCAAAATTAAATAAGCACCACAACCTAAACTGCATATCCACCACTAGTGTCCCTTAATATTGATTTGCTACACCCATCTACTATCACGCCTTCTCCAATGCCTTCCAGTTCGAATCTTTTCTCTCATCCATAGATTTTTCATTGCAATTATTTTATTTGATGGGCCCTCCGTCACAATCCATCTATCACCCCCTTTCAATTATAGAAGAAATCCAATTATTTTGATATGATTGGGTTGTTCAATCTAATGACAAAAAAAGTTATAGAAGAAATTCATCCTCCAGCAACATCAGATACCACGCTAGGTGCATTATCACAGTCCCACTTGACAACATTCCCCCTACCAAAAAAGTTAGTTTTGGTTTAGGATTTTTTTTTAAGATTATTATGTTTTTGTCATGGTGATCACTATTATCTATTATTTGTATTTATTTAAAATATTTTATTATATAATAAATTTTTATTGAGTAATTTAATTTAATTTTTTATGTTATAAATATCTGTGAGTTTAGATATATAACATTACTTACTCGTGAATTTAGGTACATGATTAAAGTTTAAATACCAATAAATAATGAGATAGATATGAGTACTTCAGCATTCTATTATATGAATTTGATATCTAAACAAATTTTTACTTATTCCAAAATCAATTCTAGAGATAATAATTGATTTTGGTAGCTAGACAACAAGCATCTTAATGTTTTTGACATGTTTATACAGTAGCAAGGCCATATACCAGCATCATCATTTGAAAATGATACAAATCAAATTGACTATTTCTTTTGGAAATGAATCATCAATATTAAATAATGATAAGTTAGTAAGCACCTTTTTCTGCTTCATGTGGCGACAGACCATAGATAACTTTTCTTCTATGGAAGCAGTTTGTTCCTCCATAAAGAGGTCCTTGAAGTCCAGCTATTCCACTTGCAATGTACTGCATCATTTAAATGTCAAGGAAAAATTATAAACAATTGTGATATTTAGACATTTGACATTTAATTAGGTGAAAACTTTAACTAATTTCTAAAAAAAATTAATAATCATAATTAAGTAGTCATATTTTACTATTTTTTATTAAATTAATGTGTAATATTAAGAATTATAAATATATAATTATAAATGTTAAATTAAATATAATAACTTTATTTAAATTATAACTATGTATCATTATTCATTTATAAGTTATAACTAGTTATACTACTAACCTTAAAGAGAACCACCATCTGATTTCCAAGAGGATCGTTCTTCAATTTACCATAGAATTGTTGGGGACACTGAACAAATGCAACTTCTTTTTGTCCCTTTTCAGGATCGAGCAAAACGCTCATAGCATGCAATGCAATCTTTGGATTGTTTACAAACATGTCACAGTCCACGTTCAAAATAAATGGAGCATTTGTCATCAACCCGGACACTTTTGTCTGAATTTCATTATTAATTAATGAAATAATTAAGTTCATTATTCCAAAGTTTAAGATAGAAATTAATAAATGAAATAATAATTCTAATTAATTAATTAATTAATTACCAAAGCATTCATGGCACCGGCTTTGTAATGATGTGGGTGCTTTGGCCTTTTCTCTCTTGATATGTAGATCAAATGTGGCAACCCCTCTGAATGCTTTTCCTTCTTGTTCTCCCGTATAATCTTGTAAATTCACATTGTATGAAAAATAGATTAATACTACATTATTCTCAGAGAATTTTTAAAATAATGATGAATTGACCCTTATTTTAAAAAATTAGAGCAAATTAACCCTAATAGTCAAACTCTTGTGATATATATATATATTTGAAACATAATAAAAATAAGTTTTGTTTAATTATTGTTAAAATAAAGAAGTAATAAAATTATAAATATCATAATTTTATATTATTGGCCTTTTATTATTACTCTAAATTTATGAGAAGATAAGAGAGATACTGTTTGTTTCTGAAAATTGGGAGTAAGACTGGGAGATTGAGACTCGGTATTGTGTTTGGTTGGCAATGACTTGAACTAAAATTTTAATCTCACTTTCCAAAATTTCAGTATTTTCAGTACCTCTAGATAGTAAGGACAGGAACTGAGATTGAAATTAAAAATAAATTTACTCAAATACCATCATTTAACATTAAAGTTTTTATTATTAACATTTGTTATTCCTCTATTATCTTAATTTAATCCCTATCTCTTAGTCTTTGTCTCTTAATAAATTTTAAACTAAACACAATAACAAACTTAATTTAATCTTAATCTTTCAGTTTCGATTCTCACTACCTCTTCTAAGCACACCCAAAAAGACTTTCTATTTTATAACTGTTACGTATACGTACCTTGATAATGGTTGGATGATTATCTCTCTGAGTGTTTGAGAAATCTGCAAATTCTCCTTCAAGTCGGCTTGATGGAATCGATGTTGTGCAAGCTTCTTCAATCCTGCGGCTAAGATTATCGTACATGTCCTGTCAAAACACACAAGCTAAAAACATAAGCATCAAAACAAATCAATCAATAATGTTGCAGTTTTATGTGGTCAGAATGCAGATGCACATCTACATACATGATCAGACCCTCTGCAAATATGTCCTATATATATTTGCATGTTCTCACGTGCTCTATAAACACCTAATTATATTAACCTTCTTTCTACTTTGTCCTCGTATCTTCAGTGCCTATCTAAAACTTCCATATATTTGTTGTATTAAGAAACTTATTAGATATACAATGGTTTAGGGAAAAAGGATCAAATGTACCATGGTACATATATAGTACACCATTGATCTTAACCGTATTATCTGTCATTAATTTCATCCACAATATCAATATCTATCAGACTATCACTAATATATAAGAATTCGTCATTGAATTTTTCTAGTAATGCAAAAATTTTGAAACTCATTTCGTTTCAAAACCTGTTATTTTTTCCTTTTTTGGATTTATTCTAAATTTAAATATCTGGTTAATAAAATTATGCAGATATATTAACTTTTCAATAAAAATAAAAAGTGAAATATACGACAATTATTCTTAAAAAAAAGAAACCACTTCAAATTTAATATTTAATACATAATAAATAAATAAAGAAGTAGCGCTACATACATATATATAATCAACATATTTTTATCAATTTTAGTCAATAGCCAACAATTTTTAATTGGCTTAAAAAAAAAAACTAAAATACAAAATAGAATGTTAACCATATAAAAAAGTTATGATGGGTAAATAAAATGAGCCGAAAATATTTGATATTTATTTCATTTTAAATAAAGATAAATTCAACTAGTTCCATCACTTTAAAATAAAAGACACCAAACAAACAAATAATAATAATACCTTCATCCTTAGGCATTGTTGTTTGAAGTCTTGTGTTGAGGAGTGATCATCATAACCGTCATTCTGATTATCATGAGAGAAGTATTTGAATGGAGCTCTAACTTGGACATTGAAATTCTTACAGAAAGGTATCCAATGCTTGGCAAATTTAGAAGCTTCTTGAAGAGCGTAGAGGGTGAGAGGGGAACAACCATCATCTGAAACATAACATGCTAGCTTCTCGCTTGGATAATCCATTGCCAATAATGACAAAACCGTGTTCACAGTCATTATCGGTGGTTCCAGAACAGCGTCTGCTGTTGTCACAAACAAATCTATCGCCGGAAGCTCTTCCACCCTACAATATATATCTTGCTGTAAAATACATATATATCATTTTAATTGATACTATATTCATTGTTTTTCTTTTTATTTAATAAATAAAATGGTAATTTATTAGGTAATTAGTGTTTATTAATTTAATGAAAATATTAAAAGACTAGTATTTTTTTTAGCAATACTAAACAATATTTTAGGCCAGTACTCTATTTTTATGCTGCTAACTTTAGGGTTTAAAAGTTTTTTTTGGCTAAATATTAGCCCAAAATAATAAACTTTGTTGGTAATATAGGATTACTCTAATTTAGTTTCTTATTAATAATAATAATAATAATAATAATAATAATAATAATAATAATAATAATAATACGATGTAGTAGCTATTTAGAGAATATTTAAGTATGAATTAATTAAATATAATATACAAAATTTAAATTTTGATATTTAACTTATTTTTTTATTCTAATTATTTACTTAAGGTATTTTTTTAGAAAAAAGTGTTGAAATTAGACAATGTTATATATAAACACAATTTATTATTTTTTAATCAATATTTAGTCAATAAATATGTTCTAAATACTAAATTTTGTTGGGTCACCGTGAGGAGCAAAATCGTCGGAGAAACTTTAGGGAGTAATCAAGTGAGAAAATATAAAATGATGAGACACCATATCTAACTCAAAACTTTAATGTGTCAAGTAAATAAATATCTCATCTTATAAACTTCTCACTTCTCCTTGCTCTTAAAGATATGAGACTAACCCTCACACTTGAATATAAAAAATTTTAAATCATAAAATTTAAGAATATTTTAAAAATAAAGTTCGCTTTCTAATAAATCTATAAAATGGTAGAAGCTCTTGCACCGCTAGCTAGATGGAAATGGCTCAATTCATCTAATTCCATAGATGAAGCTAAGTGTTATCCGATTGAGTTCACTAATTTATTTATTTATTTTCCATGTTCAGTTCAAATCAATATAGGAATCATATATCATTTTATTTTATTATTAAAATAAACGAACAAATTTAAGATTAAAAACCAAACAAATACGTGCACTAACAATACTCCAAGAAAAAAAAAAAGAAAGGAAGAAAGAAGAAGCACGTGCACTAAAAACAAGCATGTACAATCAATCAACCAATAATAATGCCTAACCAACAATATTTTTCAGATTTTTTTTCTAGGGTATTATTGTGTTGTTTTGGGATTAATGTGTTTTCCTAGAGTTTTGATGAGGAATCTTTATTTCCTTATTTTTTTTATGTGCGATTATTAATCGTTCAATCAATTCAATTATTATGGTCGGTTTGTTTGTTATTACTGTTAAAAAATACTAATCTTAATATGGAGGTGGAAGAAACTGTCATAAATTTGAATACCTATGAGATCAGAAGATGAGCTAGTGTCTGAAACCACCCAAATCTGCAAAAAAATCTTTGAAGGCTTTGCGCGTACGCCAGATCAGGTTTTTCTTTAAACTATGAGCTTAATCCAAGAATACCACCAATATCATCATTCTTGAATTTTTTTTTTCATTTATGTATTCTCTTTTTTAGTCATTTACATTATGATGTTTTGTTTGTGTGGAGATCTCACTTTTTTTGTTACCTTTTGGTTGTCCAAGTTGGATTCATCCTTTCATGTATCCATTTTATTATTCTAATGGAATGAAATACAATTGCTTTTAATTAAAAAAAAACAATAGTGTTATATGTATATCAATTTTGTTCAATTAAGTTCGATTAAGTTATTTATTTTTATGCTAAATAGTAGAAGACTATTT
Organism: Stylosanthes scabra; assembly: GCA_036250425.1. NCBI lineage: Eukaryota > Viridiplantae > Streptophyta > Magnoliopsida > Fabales > Fabaceae > Stylosanthes > Stylosanthes scabra. Next base: position 13,226 of record JASCZI010181289.1, on the reverse strand, counting down.
CGGTGTCGAATAGTACGAAAAATAGCATTGAAATAAACTTTTATTTAACATCAAAATAGTTTTCTATTTAGCACAGAATAAATAATTTGATTAAATTTAGTTGGACAAAATAAATGTATATCTAAAATTATTGTATATATAATTGAGATGATTAGCAACAATATAATATAGTACTACAACTTATTGTTTTATAGCACTATTGTATTTATTAATTCACTTTTTATATATTAAACATGTATAAAAGTAATAAGTATTGAATTAATTGAGATGATAACTTACTTATAACATAACTAAAAAATCTTGGATTCAAATTTTGAAAATAACAAACTTTTTTTCATGAATTATATATAATAAAAGATAATTATTTTAAAAAAATTAAATACCAATCCTTCTTGGAATTTTTTCTTTAAATAAATAAAAAAATTTCATATTTATATATATATATATATACACACTGATTACAAATTTGTCATATGTAACACATCTCTTAGATATATGTTAAAATGTTTCAAAAATTTATTTTTTTTATCAAATATATATTGAAGAAGAGATTCGAACCCAAAATTAAACCTCTACCAAAAAATAAAATAAATGTCATTTAATATATGAGTAATGTTACGGAATCAATATTAGGGGGACTAATAGGGAGTTAATGAGTGTAATTAGAGAAATAATAGGTGGTAAAAGAGGAGAGAGAAAAGAAGGAAAAAATCTATTGGCCACTTATTGATTAATAAATTATAGGCTCCCTAAACTTTTTTTTAATATATATGTGAAAAATTTCGAGGTATTCCAAAACCAAAAGTACTACCGGTATCTCATGCATAATTTTTGTAGGGAATAGTGTAATATCTTTGCAAGAGTCGAAACCAAAATAAAAAATTTTATTTACACAATAAAATTTAGTTATTAAATTAATATTTAATTGAATAAAAAATATTATTTAAATTATTTTTAATATATATTTTATATTTTAATTTACAGTAGTTAATTTAGTAATTGATTTTTAATATATATTTAAAATAATGTAAAAGAAATACCTTTGCAAGAGACGTTCTGGATAGGTTTGGATAACAGCCGGATTCCACTGTGTGGTGATGGCGAAAATCCAACATAAGGTGAACCATGATTCGCATATCAAAGCAACGAGCCAATGGAAAGTGTAGTTGTTGAACAAAGAAATAACTCTGTAACCAAGCAGAAGAAGTTGGAGGATTAAAATCAACACATCCATTACTCTTTTGAAATTGTATTTGAACCTATGTTTTTCATAGAGGGGAAGAGAGCTTTGGTTTTCCATTGATTCAACCTAATAATTAAGGACCTTGATAGAGTGATATGATATAGTCAGCATAAAGGGGCTAAGATATATATGCCTTGTTTTCATAGGAGAAAATAAGTGAGTGGCATACCTAAACCTCTAATTTACTTGGATGCTCTACACGTTAGCTTATTATGGAATAGTAGAAATTCATCTGCATTTAATTTCACACGTAAAATTAATAGTTAAAAATTATTTTTTTGGTATCTAATAGTTAAAAATTATTAAATATTAAGCAAATATATTAAATTATTTAATAAATTTTTATTATTAACTTTATGTGAAAACAACTTAGCGTGAGTCTCCATAATAAAAAATATAGTACAACATCACTTTTAATTATGTATGTATAAATATGCGTAGAGTTTAATTCATTTATAATATTAATTTATATATTTTATATTTTAACATATATATATATATTCTAAGTTGATGGCTAATTTTAATATACATTAAAGATAACTTTTTTCAAAATGACTTTATTATTTATTTTTTAGATTTAATTTATTGATAATTTAATATAATTTATTTGAATAATTTAGATTATATGCGCAGATATGTTAAATTTTCATCAAGGAACCTAAATAATGAAAAAGACAAACATTATAAGAAAAAATATAATATACAAAAAAACATTATATAATCTTGATTGTTTCTAATCTCGCTAATGTTAGAAGGAAAGTAATCTAAAATTATTTTATTTAATTTAACTTCTATAATTTTATATTTATAATATTTATAATCACATATTTATTACATCTAATAGTACTTAATTAATTCAGAGGTAATAAATTAATAAAAAGTAAAGTTTTTTTTTTGACACTTTATAGTTTAAAAGGAGTCCTACTTTAACAACTGCGTATTTTTAGTATAATTCCGAATAGGGAAAAAAAATTATATAACAAAGTTTTATTTACCAAAACTCGTATTTCTGACTATATTTACCCAAAGAATTTTAATATGGTGATCCTGGGTGCACTCAAGATTTGGCTTGTTAGTTTGATAAATTGATGCTCTGCATCCGAGATATATGTGTATTTATCTTGTATCTACTGCGCTCGCTCGAGATGTTAAAAGCAGAGTTAGGGTAATATTTAGAAGGGTAAAAGACAAATATATCCCTTACTTTTTTGAATGAGATAAAATTATCATCCACTTTATTGAAATACATTCATGCCCCAAATCTTTGAGAAAATTGGACACTCCTATCCCTCCGTCAACAAAATGGGGGGCAATTTTGACTCATTTTATCATAAAGATCATGTGGCCTAGACAAACGAAAGGATATGAGTGTCCAATTTTCTCGAAGGTTGAGGGTATAGGTATATTTTAGCAAAGTGAGGAGTAATTTTGTTTAATTTTAAAAAATATCAGGGATATATTTGTCTTTTACCCTACTTAAAAAGACATTAAAGATTATTTTCCAATAATATATAAATTAAAATATAAAATTTAGAAGGTTAAATTAAAAATTACTATAATTTTTTTTATAAAAAAATTAGAATTTGGGATCATTTTCCCATTGAGTATAGGTAAGCTATAAAATAAAGAGGATTTCTCACGAAGAGTGGGAAGATTACTATGTAAATATTTAATTCTTTAACAAAAATAAATAACAAACCGTCGATATGATAGTTTAGAAAAAAGTTACGAAGCCAACAATGGCCAATAATCTTCATTCCTCTTTTCCCCTTTTCCCTAACCTTACCCATCTCACTATTTTTAGGACCAAAACACATATTTTCTACTTCTCATCTTTCATGAAGATATTATGTTTCCTAGCGCTGGGAGCCGCCATTGTCGCAGCAACAACTACTACTTGAAATTGCAGCATTTTGTGCAGTCTATATTGGAGTTCCATTCCAATAAGATCTGTGAACAAGCAATGGATTTTTTTTGTGAAGAAACGGTCAAAACTCCCATTATTGTTGCAGGACACTACTGCATTGTATCCGGATAAGACATTCTTGCTGGAGATTAATGGACTGCCATGGTGGAACTATCATTGTTCCAATCTGGATTCCAAGAAAAATCCATGGAGGAGGAACAGAATAATTGCACTTTTACTCTATTAATTCATTTCTAGAACTATAAGAATTTTTCACTGATGATGATGATGCACAAAAAGATAACTCTTGTTCATGATTCTTTGCAGAACTCAATGATTTTGTTGGATCATCACTTGCTTTCTGGTCTCGAAGATTAAGCATTGATTCCATGGATTCACATATAGGGACTTCTGGACCAAATTTCAATACAACACCATTATTGTCTGTAGATGAGTTTAGGATGATAATTGTTTATAGTTTTGGATGATAACTGTTTTCAGTTTCAGATGATAACTTTTTTTAGTTTTGGATGATAACTATTTTTAGTTTCGGATGATAACTTATAATTATATTTATCGGCTCCATAATGACTCCCTAATATTAGTTTCGTAGCATTGTTGGATAGTTTAATCAAAGACAATTTTCATTTTACTCATCATTTTTCTCTTTATAGTAGCATGCCCCTTGAATATAAAGAGTTAGGGTTGTTCATGGATCGGGTCAGATCTGCAGACGCGCGGTGAAAATCCGCAATCCGATCCGCAATGCTTGAGGATCAGATAGTGGATTTGCTTAAGACATCCGCGTATCCGCACAATATATTAATAAATAAATAAATAATAATAAATATATTAACTTATCCTAATTCCTAAGAAACCCTAGATTCTAGAAGGCAGAAGCAGCGCAGCTTCACTTTCACTCTCCTCGACCTTTCTGGCTTTCTTAATCTCTCGTTCCCTCAAACACCAAAGAGACCAAACATCGTTCATCCATCCCCCACCAGGCCACCACCACCCACAAACACCGTCTCCACCGTCCACCGTCTCCACGACTCCACATCTCCACCAAATCTCAAAGCCCCACTACCCCTGTTTCAGAGTCATCGTCCGAGTCACCGCCGTCGTTCACCGCTCATCGTCCAGTTTCTGCGTCGTCCTTTCCACTCGTCGTCGCGCCGTTTTGCTTATCGCCCCCCATCGTCCCCCTGCTCCGCCGTTCTGTTCTCCAGCTCGTCATTGCCGGCTCGCCGCCTTCGCATCACCTCATCGCTGCCTTCCCGTGACCGTCGGTAAGCTCCACCCCTTCTGTTCTTCAGTTTTAAAACCCTAAATCATGCTATTTTTCTTTTTTTTTCTTGTTTCAGTTCTGAATCTTTTGAGTTGTGATGAATGACTATAAATTTGTTTCTTTTCTTCAGTTTGAAAAACCTAAATCATGCAATTTTTCTTTTTTTTTTCTTGTTTCTATTCTGAATCTTTTGAGTTGTGATGAATGACTATAAATCTGTTTCTATTCTTGAGTTTTAAAACCCTAAATCATGTAATTTTTTCTGATGAATTTGGCTTTTTTCTCTTTCTTTTTTTTTCCTGTTTTCTTTGTTTTTGTTCTTTTAAATTCAGGCTAGAGAATTCTGGACCTTGAAATGGCTGGTTATACTCCACACAGCGGCTCTATCTCTGAGATGGGGAGTGTTCCTACTCCACAAACACAGAGTGTTGCTGCATCTACACCAATAGAAACAACCATGGAAAGGGAACCAGTTTTTACTCCAGGTGCTTCCTTGCAAATAGATGCTCAGCCAAGCCAGGTTGGTAAAAAAAGGGCTAATAGGCCCCCTTCTATTGTCTGTGAACACTTTACAAAAAATGAAGATGAAACTAAGGCTAAATGTAAGCATTGTAACAAAGAGTTGCAGTGTCATAGTCGTAGGGATGGGACCTCTAATCTAAAAAAGCATATTGGGACTTGTAAGAAGAACCCACAGAATCATGTCGATATCGATAAAAAAACAGAAAACTCTTGTGTTCACAAATAGTAATTTAGATGAGTCACCAAATTTGAAGGTGTTTGAGTTTAGCTAGGAGAGGTCTAGGCTTGCACTTTGTAAGATGATAATAATTGATGAACTTCCGTTTAGATTTGTGGAAAATACCGGGGTTAAGCAATTTCTTGCTGAGGCATAACCCCAATTTAAAATTCCTAGTCGTACAACAGTAGCTAGGGATTGTATGCAACTGTATGTAGAAGAGAAGACTAGATTGAAGTCTCTTTTGGAGTTGAACCATCAAATGGGTTCTTTAACCATTGATACATGGACCTCTGTTCAAAACATGAATTATATGTGTGTAACTGCGTAATATATTGAAGATGGGTGGATTCTGAATAAGAAAATCTTGGGTTTTAATTTGATTGCTGATCATACTGGTGCTTCCATAGGAAAAGTTTTAGAGAAGTGTTTACTAGCTTGGGGTATTCGAATGCTTTGTACTGTCACTGTGGATAATTGACGCGGCTCGAGATCGGCCTTGTCGTTAGAGGCCTTTCCTTCGCCGTATCAAATTTTAAAAAGATGGATGTCACATGGGTGCAACCAAGTTTAAAATACCGAGTATGAGACTCGGGTCGTTCTTCCCTAAGAAGCGGAAACAGGTAGCTTATTTTTGATTGGGGGTTTGGTTGCAGTTGATTGTTAAGAATAGAGTGTAATGAAAATAGAGTAAAGACAATAATAATAAAAGAGTGCCCGGTTATGGATTGAAATACGGTGCGTCCCTATGATCACCGCCAGTCCCAGGTTGGATGAGCTGTCACCTAGGAGGAACAAACCACCACAGGGAGGAGAAGTTAATCCTTGTCCGCGTATCCTTGGCATACACAATTGTGAAGATACTGATCCCACGATGGACTCGAGCAAATCCGCATTACTGGAATAAACTCACCAATGGTGCACGCATGGCGGGAGTCTGCAGTCAACAACTTAAGGTTGAAAGAACTCGGTGAATCCTACTTTCACCAGGACCACAACTCATGCATCAACGCACCAAATTGAATCCGTGTCGGGAGGCCCTCACCCTTGTTAGCAGGGGTGTACGAATAATAGTAGCGAACTTAACTCCGTTCCTCCCCATCTGACCTATGGGGGACCGACGGCTAAGGTCATTTGCACATTTCAACCAACAGCCAAAACACTATGGAAAACTACTCGCTACTGACGGAAATCATAATTGCGGAAAATAAAATGGGCAATATAACAGTATGTAAAATCGTAGTTTGCAAGAAAATAAACAGACAGAGTAACAGCAGTAAAATGGTAAATTGCAGGAAAGTAAACGGGCAGAATAACGACAGTAAAACGGTAAAAATTGAAGTTGAAAATCGGCAGAGTAACGGTAAAGTAATTTGATTAAAACTGAAGTTCGGCAGAATAACAGTAAAATAAACAGACAAAAATAAAAGCAGTAAATGTTTAGCTAGTGAAATGGACAAAAAAAACTAAAATGGAACCCTAGAAACTAAACTAAGAATATGGAAGTGGGCTCCCTTGAAATGTTGAATGGCTCCTCTATTTATAGATGCTGAAACTCTTAATGCGTACGCATAGAAGCTTCTGATGCGTACGCATAGGTGCCGAAACCGCCATTTGGGCATGCCTCCCAAGGCTAAATTGGTACGCATGGCTCCTTGTGTTGTGTACGCATAGGGTCTAGCAATGGCCTTTTAGGTTTTGTTACGATCCTTTCGTTCCTTTCGCTCTTTCCGGCCGCTTCCGCTCCGAACTCTGCCTGTTAAATCCTGAAACACTTGAGCGCACACATCAAGGTATCGTGCGGAACGGGAAACGGTTTAAAACATGGTAAAAATTGGCTGAAATAGCAGATAATTACAATTACAGCCCTAAGGAACGACTAAGTGCAAACAAGCCTATTTTGCTAGTATTTAAGTGGTGAGAGGTCGATAATTAGTCAATTAATGATATGAAATAACCCATCGAAATGGGGTTTATCAATAATGCTAGTGCAAACTTCGTTGCTATGAAAACTTTGGCTATATCTATGCGAGAATGGAATGGTTGTATTATGTTGGGTGGGGAATTAGTGCACTTGAGATGTGCTGCTCATATCCTTAACTTGATTGTTTCAGATGGTCTAAAAGATTTAAGCTCTTCTATTGCTAGGATAAGAACCTCTTGCAAATTTGTGAAGTCCTCCTCAGCTAGGATAACTTGTTTTAAGAGGTGTGCAGTTGAGGCAAACATAACTTATCAAGGGCTTCTTATACTTGATGTACCAGTTAGGTGGAATTCAACCTATTTGATGTTGGAAGTGGCTGAAAAATTTAAAAAGGCATTTGCTCGCCTTGCAAGGGAAGATCCTCATTTTGAGAGATATTGTGACGATGATGGAGGCCCCCTACTGATGAAGATTGGGTTTGAGCTAGAATTTTTATGCAGATTTTACAAATTTTCTATCATGCAACTCTTTCATTATCCAGTACCTTGAATGTGACTTCAAATTGTTTTTTCCATGTATTGTGTAAAATATTATGCACTTTGAATAATGGGTTGTAAGTGAAGATGCGACGTTGCGTGGGATGACAACTGCAATGAAAGCTAAATTTGATAAGTATTGGGATGATTATGATGAAGATTCCGCTCCTTTGAGGTCTACTGAGAGGGCCATTAAGCCATCTATAAATTATATATTGCTTGTTGCTGTTTTTCTTGATCCGAGGTATAAATTAAAATATATTCAGTTTACTTTGTCAGAGATATATAGTAAATGTGAGAAATCTGCAAGGATCTTTAGAAAATTAAAGGATATCATTTCTAAATTATTCGAGCAATATAGCAAATGGAATCCGAAACCCCCCGAAGACTCTAAAGATGTTAGCATGTATTCGGATTTTGCTGCCCCAAGTTCTAGCATTGAGACAAATGACAGTGATAACATTGTTTTTGAAGACCCTATGAGCAAGTGAAAGCAAACACAAAAGATAAAGTTGAGTGAGCTCAAGAAGAATGAAATGGATAGGTATTTGGAAGATGAGGTGGCAAAAGATTATATAATGGGTTTGATATATTGAGGTAGTGGAAAGGAAAGACTTTGATGTATCGTGTTCCATCGTGCATGGCTAGAGATATATTAGCCATTCATGTTTCTACAGTGGCATCCGAGTCAGTTTTTAGCATTGGAGGTAGAATTCTTGACCCTTATCGCAGTGCTTCGAGTCCCATTTCTGTGGAGGCTTTAATTTGCACTCAAAACTGGTTGAAACCAGTAAAGATTATAATTCCGCTTGAGGAAGGAGATCAAACTGTATCTTTAGGTATGTAGTTTAGTAGTTACTTTATTTTTTTTGAATCATTATTTCTCTTTTATTTTTAAACATTGGCATACTTTGACATGTGTTATTATTGTTGAATTGGATAGCTTGTTCTGGAGTTACCGCTGTTGGAGAGTCTGAAGTTCAAAGCTCAATGCCACCTCCACAATCATCTTAGGTATTTTTTAAAAATTCTAAACTGTTTGCTTGAATTTATTTTAGTAAGTTTCACTAATGTTTTTCTGTTGGTTTTCATTTATAGGGATGAATGGATGCTGAAATTTGAAAGTATTTAAGTGATGGGGAAGACAAATGTTGGAATGTTGTATTGCTAAATTTTAATAAGTTCAAATAAGATGTTTGTTGCTTTTTTATTTGGTATTGTTAAGGAAGATAATATGTTGAAATGTTGTATTGCTGAATTTTAAGTTGTAGAATTATGTTGGTGTTGTGTTTGTCTGTTTGATGAATAATGGCTTCGGAGTGTTGAGCAAAAATGGTGGAAATGTTAGTATTATGTTTGATGAATAATGTAGTTGGAGTATGGAAAAAACATGTATTGGAATCGGGCTTCATGGCTCTTTTTAAGCTGGCAGGGTTTTTTTTTTTTCAAACTCTTTATATTTGCGGATATATTCGCAATTCGATCCGCAACTTAAGGATATATCCATACTCGGATCGGATCGGATACGAAGGACAAAAATGTAGATATAGTATACGATCCGATCCGATCAAAACTGTACGGATCGGATCGAAAAAACGATCATCCGTATCCGATTCGATCCGATCCGTGCATAGCCCTAGGCCCCTCCGCCCATCCGGATGTTATATATTAAATATACAAATACATTTAAACGTTGCCAAAACTCAAAAGATACCAATTTTGGGTAATCAAACTATATTTTTATTTTATAAAAAAAAGTTTTTCCATTGAATTTTTAATTTATAAAAAAGTTTGTTTTTCTTAATTTTTAATAATATGTACAATATATCTCTTACAAGATACGGGAATAAGACTAGTATCAAATTAGATTGGGGACCAACATAATAATAGACACTAGAGATTATAACTTAGATAGGGCACCGCGCACAGTATGTGGAGATAACTAATCCTAGGGGTGTTCATGGCCCGAATCGGTCCAAGTCTCGGCCCGGGTCCAATAAAATTTGGATCATTTTTTGCCCGACTTCAATATGGTCCGAGTTCGGGTCGAAGCCAATAAAATCAACCTGATGAAAATATGAAACCGGGGCTGAACCTAGGCTCGGGTCACCCGATCCTGGCCCGGTGACCCGGTCATATATATAAAACTAAATTTTTTAAATACTATATAGGTGTGGATATGAAATAAATTAATAAAGAATGAAATATAATTATATATTATATAAATCTTATTTATTTGAACAACTTTTTGTTCAAGACTCACTCAAGTCATTTCCTAAACTCATTTGGCCCAATTTATTATTTAAAAAATATATTTATTTAAGAATTTAGACTACACTTGAGAATTAAAATTATACTTTTTTTTTGGTGAAAGAATTAAAATTATACTTTAATATTATGTTTTATTATGTAAAGATTATATTATGTTTTATTTGCATAAGACTTAAACATTCATATTATTAACATGTGATTGATTATTAAAAAAAAATTGAAATTTATTTGGAGAAGACCCGGTTTTCACCCGGCCTAAAATCGATGAGATTTCATCGGGTTTAGGGGCGGGTTATGGTCTCGAAAATAGACCCAGTGTATATTTTGGGCCGGGTTTAGATTAGGAGAGACCCGACTTCACCCGGCTTTATGAACCCTAACTAATCCCATGAAGTTAGAGAGTGAAAACTGAAAAGAACAGTATAATGAACAACTTATTACGTAAACAGCACTGCAGATGAGATAGTGAGATGGCCGGAGAAGTCACCGTCTCTCTAAATTTGACTCCTTCTTCTTGTTAGATGCTGCTGTTACTGGATTCCCCTCTTCCAATTATTGGCTTCCAACCTGTATACACCAATCATATTTCCAAATTCCAATTAAATTCAAAATTTAGACATTAACATTTTGCTGAATTTTAATTATAGGCCTATTTTATTTACACTATTGAAGTTACACTTTTTATATTTTCATAATATTTTTTCTTAATTTTTTAAATTAATAAGCATTGATAAATAATAAAACAATGGTTACTTTAACTTTTTAGCAACACTTTCTTAAAACACCACATATATATATATATATAGATAGCTTTAGACAGTCAGTAATTAAGTTATCATTCAAAATTTATATGAGTTATTATCCATAACTTATGATAATTCATATATCCAATAATTAAGTTATTATTCAAAATTTACATGAATTATCATTCATAACTCAATATTGACTCTCTATTAGCTATTATATATTGGGAGGATATATATTTTATAAAACATAATTCTATTCATTATCATTTAAATTGAGACATATGAGAAACATTTTTTTTTAAAAAATATCAGAAGACCAATAATATTTACTTCTAAACTTAATATATATGTTAACAATATCTTAGGAGGCTTTAGAACATTGTGGCCCCATGATAATGATATATATTGGTGACTTAAACCCGTGATAAACTTTATACAACATTCTGAGAGTCCAACTAATAATCGAATTGGTTGAGATTAGATATTTATAAATTGAGTAATGTTACGGAGCCAACATTAGGGAGTAATTAATGAGTCAATAAATTCAATTAGAATTTATTATGAAAAATTGACTAAAGTTATCATCCAAAATATATACAAGTTATCATTCGAAATAAATACAAATTACTATCCGAGATAGATTACAATTATCATCCATAACCCTAAACTCTTATCAACACAGTTATCATCCCAAACAGATTCAAGTTATTATTCATAACATAGTATAATTATCATCCCATCATACAATTACTACCACCGTCTAACCTTAACCTCACCAGCGCCACCACCATCACCATTACACCGGACAGAAACGCAAGAACCATTATCACCACCTAACTCTAACCTCACCAACGCCGTCACCACCACCACCACTATTATCACCAGATCAAGATACAAGAAGAAGAAAAAGACAGAGACAAAAGAAGAAGACAGAGACACAAGAAGAAGAAGAAGAACCTAACATGGATGCATGGAAGATAGGAACGCACAAAGAAGCGGCGACAATGGTCGAGATTGGGCAAAGAAGTAGAGAACAGATTGCGCTTTGTATATCGATCCGACGCATGCTCCTGGTACTGAAGAAGACAACGCCGTGGCGGGTGACGATCGCGGGAGAAGGCGCAGAAGAAGAAGAAGAAAAGGCGGTGGTGACTGCATGGTGGCTGAAGAAGATGCCGTGGTGGCGGGTGAAAATGGGGGTGGAAATCGTGAGACAGTAAGAAAAATAGGAGGCTAGGGTTTTGGCTCCTAATGGGTTACTTACCTAATTGGTTCGTAAAGTTTCTCTTATAAAATTAAAGATCAATCGGAATTTAATGGAATATAATAAAATAATATATTTTGTATATAAAATAGATAATATTTTTAAAAATAATATAATAAGCCAATTAACTGCTAAATAGTTAAACTAATTTATTTACTTAACTAAATTTTTTATTAATTAATTTTTTAGTTATTTGATTTTTTCTATTGGCCAAATTTTACGCTAGATGATAGAAGTAAGATTTCCTATAGGCTAGAATTGTAGAATTGGAGAGAAATTAAAAAGAGAATTGAAGAATGAGAGAGAAATTAGGGAGAATCAAGGTAGAAGAGGAAATAATAACTCCATTAATGATGGAATTTCCAAAAGAGGAAGAAGATGACAATTCATTTAATTCCTACATACCCTATTACACTCTACTATTACTATTTATAAATGCTACTAACTCATAAAAACTACCTAATTGGACTATTGGCCCATTATACACGTATCACTAGATTAAATTGATGATTTAGTTAACCTAGCAAGTTCAATTAGGTTTTTAGAACCATAATTTTATATTACAAAAGTATTTGTTATTTTTAATTAGTTATCTTTTTCGGGCTAATATCTTGTTAATTTTTGTTAATATATATATGGGTAGTATCTAAAAAGTTTATCAAGAGCCTATTTGCTTTGGTGGAGATTGCCGAAGAAAGGTCAGAGAGGAAAATGAAAATGAAAAAAGATAAATCTCATGAGGATTTGACTAATCAACCCAACCATGTATAAATATACAAATATAAACAAAAAATTCCTAAAGGTAAAAAAAAAATCAGGGAGTATTCAATCATGTTTATGTCAAGGAGTTCACATACATGTTTATAGCTCCTTTAGCAAAGGAAAGGACAGGGAGTTGGGTTCGATGGAATTGAAGAGCAATATACGAATCAGATTTGTGAGTTCAGCATGGAGAGTATTATACATGCTTGAGGAGTCTATAAAACCTCGTGTCTCTCATGAACGGTGAGGCCAATTAAAAGTAGGAGATCTAATTGCTTCATAGGTGTGACATGATAACCTTAGGTGAGAATAGTATCTTGATGTTGTAATTTGAGACTTAATTATTATTGATGACATTGCCAAAAGGGTTAATTAGGTCCCATAAACTGCTTTTTCTATTTTGGATCAAGAATAAAACCATATATATATATATATATATATGGAAAATTTAAGATTTCTATTTCAATCTCTTTAAAAATTTATTTTATATATATATATATATATATATATATATATATATATATATATATATATATATATATATAAA
>JASCZI010181288.1:142228-175914 GCA_036250425.1 Stylosanthes scabra | reverse complement strand
TATCTATACAACAATGATAAATTTTCGCGGAAACGTAAATTACTTTGAATATAAATAACTCAAGTGTTTTGCTTAGTATGTTTCCAAGGGCGTAAGTCAATTCTTAGGTACTTATAAGGATCTTTTACTTTACAAAGACGCTTGTATAAATATAAATAATGATAATGTAAAAGATGAGAGATAGAGATACGATACACAAATTTATAGTGGTTCGGCACAATCCTTGCCTACGTCCACTCTTTCTCAATCACGATTGAGAAATTCCACTAAACCATCAAACTTCAAGGTGCTTGACAAACCTTTACAACAAGAGCACTTGAATCTAACACCTCACGGTATCTTGATCACCAACGACTAACCCACTCCACTCGAAGTATCCCAACTTCAAGATTTTCCCTTGAGTGTTTATCTTGGTATCCTCACCGACTATAGTGTTTATCAACGCTCACAACCTTGGAAAGTCACACTCCAAGTCCCTCAAACAAATAGGAATAGAATTGGTGTAGAGAAAGAATTACAACTCTCAAAATAGAGTAGATGAATACAATTGAAGCTCTATGAACCAATCTTTGGTTATTTCTCAAATATGTGCAAAAATCACTTTTAAATTATGTAGAAATTGAAGTATAAGCACAAGAATACTTGGAAATAATGTTGTGTATGAAATATGCTCTCAAACCATCTATTTATAACAATCCCAAGCCTTAGGAACGTTGCAAATTAGGTGGGATAGAGCCAATTTTGTCAAACTAGCCGTTTTAGTGCTTTTCAGCGTCAGGTAATCGATTATATGGCTTGATAATCGATTACCAACTAGCCGTTGTACCTACTTTTTGAATTTTGCACTAGATAATCGATTATAGCTACATGATAATCGATTATTTGGCTAAAATAATCGATTACTAGGGTTTGGTAATCGATTATCTGCAGCTCTGTGGCATATAATCGATTTCCAACCTTATATAATCGATTACCTGTAGTTTTATGCTTTAAAAATATTTTGAACACATGAGAATCAATATTAAAACACTTATTATTGATTCCTAACTTATTGAAGCATAAAAACCAAGTTTGAAAATATTTACGGCTATCGTACGGCTATTGTTTTCATATAACCTTTTCTTTTAAAACATTTTTAAGTGTGTGTGAGAGAGAGATAAAAAATTTGGTTCTTAACCAGATAAATACCTAAGTCCTAAGACACTAAACTTTCTTCAATGTTATGGTCTTCGTCTTCTTGTCGTTGTTTGCTTGCTTACAACGGTTATCCTCAACTGCAATGTTTGCTATTCATCAAAACCTAAACAAAAGAACTTATGCAAATAATAACATGGTTAACATTAACCACAACTAAGAACAGGGACCGCTATTTATAGAGTATTAAGCTAATGCTAACCAACTTGCCAGCTGTCTCCCAACTAACTCAGAGATCACACCTCACACACTATGGACTCTATCACTACTCTATGGCTAAAACTGATGAAATGAGAGAATGCTTGTTGTGTTTCAGCTGTTCCCCCCATATAGGTCGAATTGGGCTTGAGAAATGGATGGGCCCTGGCCTGGAAAAGTGAAATTCCCAAAATAGCCTTCATTTAAGTGAGTTCTGCTGCCGCCGCGCAAGCGCGCCACCTCCACCGTGCGGACGCACAATCTGGGTCGCGCGAGCGCGCCACCAACGGAAACTTCCTCATTAAGTAGGGGGGGCGCGGGCGCGCCATCTGGAGGGTGCGACCGCGCGGTCAACACTTGATTGGGCTATTTTTGGCTTTTTTCCACTCTCCTTGCTTTCCTTGTTCTTCTGAGCTTCCCTTGGGCTCTTTCTCTCTATTTTGGGCCTGAAATTCACTAACACACACATCAAGACACCAAATGGGAGAAGATTCAAACAATTCATGCACTTGGAAGCTAATTTAACAATTAATCATTTATGGACATAATCATGCAAGAGAGGGAAAAGCTTGGTCAATCACTAGCAAATATGTGGAAAAAGTGTTGATGAGGATATCCTTTTAAGCATGAAATTATCATCAAAAACCTCCTCATCAGATGGGTTGTAGGAGTTATTCTCATAATAATCATCTCCACAAGAGCTATTACACAACTTTTGTTCTTTCTGAATCTTCTTCCGTTTAGCAGCTAACACTTGCTAGGATTACGAAATGTTATTGTTCTTAGAATTGGTATTTGGTGTGTTGTCCCCCTTTTAGCGGAAGTGCACAAATAGCTAGGCTTCGAGTTGGGGTTGTTTTTTAACATGGAATTGGACTATTGGACTTCATGTTGGGTTTCAGGTTAGGCTTGGGGATAGGCTTATAGTTGGGTTTGAGATTGGCAATGGCATTGGGTTTCGAAGTGTAGTCTAACTTGTTAATGGTGAGGTGGTGAGAAGTGTTTGGAGTTGATGTGTTGGCATTGCTCTTCAAGTACTCACCTTCATCAACCTCTACTACTTCGTCATTCAAGGACTCCTCCCCCACCTCCTTTCCCTCAACAACTTCCAATTTTGATACATCATGTTCGTAATACACATCTACAACTCTGTTGTTCCTTCTTGCTTGTATGCACATTTCCCTTGACTCATTGTCATTCGTTAAGGCTCTTAACCCCGCATCCAAACTCATTTTAGGGATCAGCCATTAACATTGGTTTATCATATTATACCCAATCTTCTTATGACAATTCCTCACAAAAAAGACATATGGTGTGTCCTCATTAAGATCACCCAAGCAATATTTGTGGTCCGGTGAGTAAACCGTAATCTCATCTTCATCATTTCCAAATAGCCCACCATGATGAAACATAATATCCATCATTGTTTTCATATGTTGTAAGAAAAAAAATCAAGCTTTTTACAAACTCAATAAACAACTTACATAATAAAATATATTAAAAAGCTAAAAATTTATAGAACCTAATACAACTATTGTGCACTCACATGTATTCAAGATAGATAAGAGTATTCTATTGTCAATTAGCCAAAATTAATTATCACTATTGATTCAAACTTTGGAGTTCCAATGTGTATATATAGTTCTAGCAAGAAAAAAATACCAGCAGTCTTGGTTTACCGTTGATGGTAATTTAAGAGCAACAAAAGCAACAATATCAAAATCATGGTGTAGAATAAAGCTTGTTTAAACATTGACGAAGCAACCTAATAGATACAACAAACCTTATCTTCCATTCATGGCGTTGAGGTGACTTCGGCTAGAAGGGATCAGAAAAAAGAAGTGATTAATGAATGAGACCTTGTGAAGTATTGAACCGTTTTAATCTCAATAGTGTCAAGGGTTATCTAACAGAAATGCAACTAGGGACTAACATAGTGTATTTTTTGAAAAGTCGAGAACTATATTGATGCAATTGGAAATTCAGGGACCAAACCGGTCCAAGGCGTCAATCTTAGGGACCAAAGTGGGTATTAACTCCGCTCATATATCAGAATATATAAGCATGACTACCAGTTATGTAGGGCAGCAGCAACATGCGATTAATGACTAAAGGCCCAGAACACTACACTACACATTCAAAGGAGAGAGAATGACGCTGAACGAGAGAGGGGAGAGAATTGCAACAAGCTGCATCTCAGCTCGCCACCACTATTGTCACTTCTCTCATCATTCTTTGTTGTCGCCACCGTGCTTCCATTTTGGACAAACTTTGTCGCCGCTTCCACTTGTTTCACGTAGAGAGAGACAGAGAGAGAGAAATTATATTTTAGAGAGAGAAGGGGGTTCCATTTTTTTTTAAATTTCAAAATTTGAAAACTTGCCTGATCCTGATTCGGTCTAACCAGACTATTCTCAGCCAGTTTGACGGTTCTTTAACTATTTTTTTCATGAATCGAACTGAACTAATTGGTGGTTCCCAATTAAACCGATCTGATCGACCAATCTTATTCGATTTCTAAAACATTGGTTATAACTTATTATTGGAGTTCGTTAAACTCAATTGAATTTCCTCAATTTTGAGAGATACATAAATGGATTATTCTTCGATATTGCCTGGATCTTTTTGTGGTGATGATGACATACATTCTTCCCCATAGCCAAACTTTTTTTATTTACTTGGATTTGTATTGATGGTCATATCATGACTCCGTTAACTATTGTCCCCCCCACCCCGCTTGTATCAAAGTTTAGTATATAAAAATTATAAAGAGTAAAATATATTTTTTGTCCCTAGAATTTTTTCAAAAATATCCCAAAATTTCATTTGTTTTAATTTTGTCCTTGAGATTTTCAATTTGTATAAAATATACTCCTAAGATTTAAATTTTTTAAGAAATTTAAGACTAATTTAACAATAATTTCACAAGAACAATCTTCAACACAAACAAGTTAAGCATAATGTTTTGTTATTATTGTTGAATTTATCCTAAAATTCATAAAAATTTAGCCACCGGGTATATATTTGATACAAATTAAAAACTTCAAAGACAAAATAGAAACAAAATGAAACTTAGAGGTAATTTTTGAAATTTTTAACAAATTTTGTGGACAAAAAATATACTTTACCAATTATAAAATATGAACCTGATCTATTAAAAATTTAAAAGTTTGATTATTTCCTAAGAATGCCCTATTAATAAGAAAACTTAGGATTTTATATATATAAATATACTATTTATACACTAAAATCACTCATTATATATTTGTATATAAAACTTTTACATTTTAAAAATAGCTTATCAAAATTGACTTTTAAAACATACATAACCTTTTTTTATAACCAAAGGAGAAAAATACCAACGAGACCCCTGACAATTATATCGAAAGACAACGAGGCCCCTGAAAAAAACACACCCTTCCCAGCCCCTGATATTTCATTTATGAGACTTCCTAGTCCCTATTTTATTACATCATGAGGGGCTAAAATGTCTCACGAGATAAAAGATTAGGGGCTGGAAAGTCTTACAAATAAAAAATAGGGGCCGAAAAGGGTGTGTTTTTTTATCAGGGATCTCGTAGTCCTTCGAGAGTACTTATTAGGAGCCGGGTTGGTCATTCACTCATAACAAAGCTATAACACTTGTATTTGATAAATTAAACAATTTTTTTGAAAAAAAAATTAAATAGGCCACAGTAAATTTTTTATTTTTTATATTCACAAATAACATTGAAAATACCTTTTTTCCGTCTAAAAAACCCTTATGAATACTCTAAAAAAACAACTTCTAATTATTAAAAACGACACTGCTTAAATACATATTTTTTTTTAGTAATGCTAGGGAACCAACATTAGGGGACCAATAGGTAGTCAATAATTATAATTAGGAAAATACTGGGTGGTAAAAATGGAGAGAGAAAAGAAGAAAAAATGATATTGGCTCCCTATTGTCTCCCTAATATTGGCTCTCAAGACTTTCTCTTTTTGTTTATTTCTTAGAACACAAAAGGAAATGCTTCATTTTCAAAAGCTTTAATTATTATGTGAATCTCTTTAATTTCATTAAATTTTTAATTAGATCTATATTTTTTTTATTGAGTTCTTATAACATTTTTAAATTTGTAATTAGGTTCCTATTAATGATCCTCGAAATCATTTCGGATTCCTGAACTTCCACCGGCAAATGCACCAGATCGTATCAAGCAATAAAAGTGAGTAAAAGTTATCGTCCCACGAGGATTAACGGACTAATCAACAATGATCAATTAATTCTCTAATTAGACCAAATTAATTAATAAGAGATCAAGTGTATCTAAACTAAATCTAATCAAATCAAAATAAATCAAAATGAAATCTAACCAAATCTAATATAATCCTAATCAAATCTAATCAATTAAAATCATGCAAAATCAATTAAAATCTAACAAAATCACCAAAACTAAAACTTGGATAGCAAGCAACAATTTATAATTAATAACAATAATGAGAAATTAAGCCTAGGATTTAGAGATATTCAACCAACACTTATCCTAATTCAATTATCTACTTTCCTTCTCATGCAAGTAAACTCAATTCACTAAAATCCTGATTAACTCAACCCTAATCTCTTAGTAATTTAGTTTCTCTAATTCTAATTAATTATTAATCTCTTAATTAATTAAATAGAAAAAGAGGTGAAGCATATAAATAATTTCCCAGATTTAATTAGCACAAAACCCTAATTAACTATCTCTAGATTAATGAAGATTAAGTGATCAACAATACTATTCACGTTTGAACTAAGAAACTTCTCAATTTCAGAATTCAAACAAAGTTAGAATGAATTACTTCTCAATAAAGTTCAATCCTTTTGAATGAAGAACAAAGAATTGTTGATTGAATTTTGAACATTACTTACAATTGAAGAAAAGAAAGAGAATTGAATTAATCAAAGGTGTTGGGATGAATAGAGCTCCTCATCTCTGGCTCTAGAAATTTAGCTACTCATGACACTAATCAACATCACTGAACATAGAAGAAAATTCATGAAACTCTAATCCTAATTCTTTGTCTACGTGACAGAGGAAGAAAAACAAAGAGAAATTGAAATTGAGTCTGTAGACGTGAATGATAGAATGTAAAAGTGTCTTTCTAATCCTAAAAACTATCCTATTTATACTAATTTACTAAATCCTAAGTGAATTACAATTACTGAACAAACACACTCTGCAAAGTTGGGCTTGGGCCAAAGTGAATCACGTTTGGGCCATGAGCACCAAATGTGACTCATGCTTGCTTGATGGCTCAGCCTTGCTTGCTCAATTGATGTCACGTTTTGCTTTCAAACTCCTAAACGTGACATTGCCTTAACTTTGTAATGCACTTGTGCTTGTATTGGGCCACCACGTTTAGGTGTGGTGAGTGGTGAAAGCCCACATCTAAACGTGGCCTTCTAGATCTTAAATGTGAGCTTTAGGGAGTTTAGGGAGGCTTTTTTTGTGTCACGTTTGAGACTTGGAGGAGCCAAACCCAAACGCGACTTGCTGGACTTGAGGGAAAGCTTTCTTGCCTTGAGATTGAGTCACGTTTAGCCATGTTTCAAGCATGAGCCAAACGTGACTTGTGCTTGATCATGGGAGGTTTCCTTGAGCATAAAGCTTGTCATGTTTGGCCTTGGATGCACCATGAGCCAAACGTGACTTACTTTGAATTGGGGAAGAGCTTGCCAAGCTTTGGGGAGCCATGTGTGTCACGTTTGGCCTATGTACGTTTGGCCTATGTCAAGGGGCAAGGGCCAAACGTGACTATAGTGTTCAAAATGGGGCTCTCTGCAACTTGACTCAAGTTTCCTCTGCTCTTTATTTTCTTCTTCTTTCTCTGTTTCTTCATAATTTCTATAAATAAATAACAAATACTCAAGATACTAGTTAATGAATAATTAAGTTAAATTACTTGAGTATTAAGCTAAATATCTACTAAAAACATGTGAAATTAGGTCCTTAAACCATCAATGATGCACACGCATCAATTAACAACAAACATTAAAAGAAAATATTTATAAAGTGTAAATTTTCTATTTATTTCCGTACTCTGCATTTTGCATAAGGTTTAAAATCACTTGAATATATTTTTCCTTCATTTTTTTATCTATATTCTTTTAATATATTCTCAACTTACATGAATTAAAGTCACATTTCTTCAAGAAGCTCAATTAAAGAAAAAGGAAAGTGTTATTTTGTTTTTCTAAAATAGAGAGGTCATAATTAGATATTTTGTCATTATTTGTTATGATATCCTCAATTAAGAGATGATATATTTTTTTAGGGGTTATGCTAAATGTATATCAAAATTAGCCATCAAAATCACTATTAATATATAACACATATTGAAATACAAAATACATATGTAGTTTAATTTATTTTTAATATGTATTTTGTATTTGAATATATATTATACAATAGTGACTGATTTTGGTGTACAAATAGAATTATTATTTCTGTAATTTTAACATTTTTGTTACGACAAATCGACAATCACTCATTACAAAATTAAAATCAGGATAAAGGCATAATAGAAAATAAAATATAGCGATTTAATTAAAATTTTGATAAAACTATTAGAACTAATGGAAACTTTTTTTATTTAAATAAAATAAACAATAATTATAAGTGAACAAGTGGTTTTGTCAACCAAGTGCTTAACCAAGTAAATTTGTTCACACGCCACCATCCCCTTATTATAACGAAACATAACGCCTTCTTTCTTTTTGAGACGTGTCAAAATCACAAATCCGTTTCTTTTTGTTTTTCGTCTTCTCAATTTGGTTCTTCGTTTTCGTGATTTGTGGTTTGTGATTTCTTCTTCTTTTACGTGGTTTACCAAATTAAATATAAAAGTAATAAAATATTTATTTTATTTAAATAAATTTTTTTTCCTAAACTTTAGTATTTATTGTTCAGCGCGTGGGATTAATGGGAAAACTGTGCGACAGGGCGTTGGTCAAGAGCAGTGCACAGTGACACACAGCAAAACACTACTATCCATATCCGTCCATTGCTTTGATTCTTTTCCATTTCCAATTCCCCCGTCCTCCAATGGCTTCCACTATTGGTTACTCATCCACATCCTTCAATTTCCCATCTCCAACCCTTTCTTCTCATCACCATAATCGCCAACTTCGCCTCTCTTCCTTCCCATTTAACGGTTTCAGTTACCCAACCGTTTCTTCCCCCCAGAACACCTGCATGCCACGTGGCACCCTCCACTGCTCTCTCAAAATTCCTACCTCTTGTGCCTTCAGTGCAGTGGCCTCGCTCAATAGAGAACCAATGGTTCCTCCTTACAACGTTTTGATAACTGGCTCAACCAAAGGTCAGTTTTTGCCTCCTTTTTTTGTTGCTTTCTGAACCAAATTGACCATTAACCTATTTAAATTGTTGATGATAAAATTAATTATTTGGGTTTTAGTAAGAGATGAACACCTACATGGCTACATTTCTATCAGACAACTATGGAACGGTTCAAAATTAATTATTTGAGTTTTAGTAAGATATGTTTACTTGTTTTCTAAAGTGCATGCATGTGTAATTTGATTGCTGATGCTTGATACTTAATTTAGTAAATTAGCGGGTGAATAGTCATTTTGATCTCGAAAGGTTTTTATTTTTGACAAAATGTCCAAAATATTATTTTGGCAAAATGACCCCTTAAAGATATGTTATGTTCGACAAAATGACCCAATCGTTAGAGTGACAAATCAACCATTGGATCATTTTGTCAGACGTAAAAGATGTTTAGAGGGTCATTTAGTCAAAATCAAAAGCTTTTGAGTTCGAAATGGCTATTTACTCTTAAAATAACTCTCAATTAGCACACTGTTTCTCATTTTAAAGCACTAACTCTATGATTGTTTGATAATATAGTAGTAGCACTTAAGTTTCAAGTTGTAGTTTGGGTTCTTAACTTTTGTGTAATGATATAAAATTTGGGGAAAATAAACACTTTGAGCTTCCTTTAGTATTAGAGTGTGCTATGCTTAGTGCTTACCATCATTTTCTTGCCAAAAGAAGGACAAAACATTTAGAGATGAAGGGTGTTATGAAATAGCATTTAGAATGTACTTTTTAGCATGGCTTGGGAGCTTTTGGGTGAGAACCCAATACATTTTCTAGTTCAATAAATTACTTGATGCAAATCATGGACTTCATGCCACTAGCGTGATTGATACAATATTCAGACCATTATGTTGTTCTAATTTAGGGCACAGGTTATATAAACCCATTTCCCCCCTAGTTGTTCTAATTTATTCTCTTTCTTATGTATGATTCAGGAATAGGGTATGCATTGGCAAAGGAGTTTCTTAAAGCCGGAGACAATGTTGTAATTTGCTCAAGATCATGTGCGGCGAAACTCTTGGTGTTTCAATATGTATTAACTATGCAGTTAGCTTATTTCATGATTCAATACTTGACTCAATACCCTTACTACTTAAGTTAACTTTACATGATTTAATCAGCTACAATCATGTTATTCTTCATTCCTTCATTTTGTTTATAATTAAAAACTATTTGGTCTGATATAAATCCACTAATAACCGAGGACTGAAAATTGATAATTTCCATGACAAAAGCAGATTCACAGAACATAGATACATACATATATATGATATTCTCATTCTTTCCTGCCTGACCAGTCTCCATGTCTTCTTTTATGTGGGTTATGTCCTACCAATTTCTACTATTGCCTTTTCTTTTTCTTCCAACATTGCACTTAATAATTGTTGGTTTCCTAATAGATTATGTGCACTTTTCTTATCATTGGTTTGTGGGTGCAGTTAAAAAAAAAAATAAACATTTGAATAGTTGGTTCTTTAGAATTATTGGATTTATTCTTTTAATTCTTGATTATTCTTTTGAGGAGTCATATGCTGTTTATTAGATTATGTAGGTCTTATGCTGTTTTGGTGTTGGAAAAGAATTTTATTCTTAAGATATAAAATCATTCATGTCTTTTTACTGAAGACTTAAGCTTTTAGCAAAAGAAGATCTTAAGCTTTTAGAAGAAATGGTTAATCGCATGGTCTCTATCTTGTAGGACTAAGTGATCTAAATTTCAATACTTACTGCCTCTATTCTTAATAAAATGAGATTACTTTCATGTTTCAGTACAAGCTATAGTTATTGGTAGTTGTTGAGGTGTTTCAAGCCCAAAGTTCTCTTGCATGAGGAGGCATGCAAAAATATAATATTATTTTTGTGCCTTTACCTAATGGTTTAAGCTTTTCGGGTAGATGGTGCATGATAATTAGTGTTAAGTTCCACTTAGTTCCTTGCATTAGAGGAGCAGAATAATCCAGTAATTTATTCCATTAAGTTTCCATGTTCATTTTAATTTAGATAATGACTTACGGATATATGTTTCGTTTCTTTTATTCTTAGTCCATGCCCTTGGTATTTCTGCTTTGATTTGAAATTTAGTTTATCTTACTATAATGATTATCAGCTGGGACTTTAAAATTCTGTTTATCTGATTTCTATGTCTTACCTTTCTCTATTTCTTGGTTTTCTCTTAGCAGATGAAAATGTTGAGACTGCTGTGAAGAACCTGAAAGAAGAATTTGGGGAGCAGCATGTGTGGGCACCTCCTCTTGAACTTCCTTTTTAGTAGTAGAACATCTGTTCAAAAAAATTATAGATGTCTGATCTGTTCTCTGCGACAATTTATTTTTTTTTTCAGGGATGTAAATGCGATGTGAGAAATGCAGAAGATGTCAAGAATTTAGTTTCATTTTCTCAAGAAAAGCTGAGATACATTGACATATGGGTATTAATGCCTGATTCGTTTTCATTTTGTAATTGTTTGTTTTGCATATTCAGTTAGACAAGTTTTTGGATTCAGTTTTAACTAGTTCTAGTTGTTAAAATAATTATCTAAACAAAATATGGTTTTCAATTTGATGTAGTGCACTACCATGCATTTTGTTAGAATATGTGCTGAAATATTATGAAATGTTCACATTTTCTTTTTCGCACAAGAACAATCATGACTAAGTAAAATATGGGAATGAAAGATCTACTATGGGCCTTCCTGGTAATATGTTACCATAAAATCTTTACTATAATGCAGTCCTTTAACTGAATGTTTAGTGAGCCATTCTGGAACTTGGTATATACATTACTTTTTCATATATTATACATTTATAATATAATATAATTATTAGTCACTAAAAGTTAGCTATATGTAAACAAATAATATCATTTTTTTTTATTGGAAATCAAATCAGATTCTACATTTAATATCTATTTATTTATATGAACATAAGCAATGCCATTATTTACTAATTACTTTCTATAAGTGGAACCTGAACCTTGGACCTCTAAGATTTACCAGCGGCTACATGGAAACTTATGTTTAATTCTTTATTAATTAGTGTGCTCTGTTGTATAACTCGGCCTATATGATGCTTTATTTTAAACTTTTAATTTATGTTGCCTTTTCCTAAGCTTTAATGAAAGAGGAGGCTATGTCAGACACTTGAGACCTAATCTAAACCTATGTCAAATTTTCATCAATGTGGATAAACTCATTGATCCATCTATGGAAAAGACTTGATTATATGCATAGTTACTTGCTTTACTCCCCCTCCCTCTTGCCTCTCATATGTGCCTTATTTTGCTCATAGTAAGCCCCTATAAATGGCAAAGTGATTTTGCAGAAATTTCTGATCATTTTTCTTCATGAATTATATTTGTAGTTAGTTACTATCATTGCCATCTCCCTTCTATATCAATAAGAAATCATCATTTCTGCTGAATGTCATTGTCAATAGTAAATTCTAATTCTTTGTGACCCTTTATTTTGGACTCTACAGATTAATAATGCTGGATCAAATGCATATAGCTATAAGCCGCTTGCTGAGGCCTCAGATGAAGATCTTATGTGAGCTATTTCCACAATTCTATCTTTGATCCTAGGTGTCCTGTTTTTAACGGTTGTTGTTCTCTTAAATTTAAATAAATCACTATTTTTATCCATGAAAGATACAATGCTGACAAAACTCCCCACAAAAAAATTAATTATATTTGCTAGACCTGGAATTTATGTTTGTACTTACGCATGACTGATTACATGAGAACCTTATAAACTTGTTCATTGTTATAAGCTCATTTGTTAATGTAAAGCAACTAGAATCATGGCAAGATATTTATTTTAAAAAAAACAAAAAACAAAAAAATAAAAAAACTGAGAATGTTGATTTGTTAATTAGGAAGAGAATAAGATAAATTGTCATTAATGTTCATTTTTTATTTTATTTTTTTGTAATGATAGTGATAATAATGATGATGTTAAAGAAGATGAAGAAGAAACATATTGAAGATGATAGAAGGGTAGTTTGGGAATTTAATGCGTTACAATGCTTAGCTTTTTTAACAGAGTCAATGCAAATTAAATGTTAGCATACCTTTGTCAAACTGAGCTTATTTTCTATATGCAAAAGTTGAGTTTAACTCTTTCATGCATAGTTTTGTCAACATTTTCATCTTTTATAAGTAGCAATGATTGTTTATTCGTACATTTTTGTTTTTGACTGCAGTGAGGTGGTTACAACAAATACACTCGGTTTGATGATATGTTGCCGAGAGGTAAACTATTTTTTCATCTAAGAGGGACTATGAGTTGTATTGGTGCATTATTATGCATAGATATAGATATTCAGTTTCTGTTTAGGCAATAAAAATGATGGCAAGCCAGCCTCGCGGGGGTCATATTTTCAATATTGATGGTGCAGGCTCAGATGGTAGACCAACTCCAAGGTACCTTTTAACTTTATTGAAGTGATCCATTTGTGGTTGGTTGTCTCTAGTTGAGAGTATTGCTCCTTATATAATGTTCAAATGTTAAATTTGCATTGACTCCATTGAGAGATTAGCCACTGTAGTACATTAACACGATCTCTTTCTTCTTCATCTTTAACACCAAAATTGCCACAATCCCCTGGTCAAATTCACACTCAATAATACTACATGGCATATTCCATTCCACTATTCTCTCTCCAATAGTACACTCAATTGATTTCCAAAAAAGCAATCCTAGACTATCAAATTGTTGCCATTTTGTTCTCCAAGTAATTGCTAATGATAATCCTCTTCCCTTCCCTCTCCATTCCAAATTACTGAATTGCTGGCCAAAAAATTGCTAGCCAACCACAATCTGCAACCCTTTCCCTGTCCATGTCACCTTAACCCTCGACCTTGAGTACCTCTGCAGTTCCATCACTGTCGTCCACTCCATCCTCTTGGAAGATACTCAGACTCAGGAAGGTTAGTTGATTCGGTAGCGGATGTTCATTATGGGTCTCACTTGGGTGAACATAGTGAGAATCCATTGTAGTTGTTTATGATTTGTGAGGATGGTGGCTGATTTGTGATTTTTGGGGAGATTTCAAGAGGGCATATGGTAGGTTTAGGACAGAGATTCTGCGGCGAGTTCCAACTACGAGTAGAGCGACAAAGGGTTGCAGGTGCTGACGGTGGTGGTTGGGGTCCAAGGGAATGGAAATGTCCATGGAGGTGATGATTTGGAGAGGTCAAAGATGATGGGAGGAGTAATTTGGGAATTTAAGTAGTCTCTTGACAGAGTCCGCAAATTTAACATGTCAAATAGGATCCATCTTTTATAGGTGTAAAGTTAGTTTAATTATTTCGTGGATAGTTTTGTTTGTTTTTGTCTTTCATGAGTAGAAATGATAGTTTATTCTTTCTTTATTAAATTAATCTTTTAAAATCTGTAGCACCACTTTCAAAAGCAGAAGTTAGCAAATTGTGGGCTGCGTAAATTAAAAGATCTTTTTTCTGTGAAATCCAATAATTGCATCCTGATTTCTACTATTATCATCATAGTAAGGGTTCTTACAAAGTTATCAGTGCACTTATACAAGCCATGATGAACATTCTCAATTTTGTCCTCTTTCTTAGGTTTGCTGCATATGGAGCAACCAAGAGAAGTGTGGTGCATCTGACAAAATCTTTACAGGTTGAGACCTTCTACAAAATCTTTATAATTTTTATTCACAATCATGTCAAGTTGCTAGATCATTTGTTTTTCCTTGTCTTCTATAATAGTTGTCAGTTCTAAAAATTATGAGATATTATATTAAAACTTTTGGTACTGGTAGAGAAAAGAAGAAATCAGTTTGACTATAATTCTATACGCATAAAACTTAAGAAAACTTTGTTGTAGGTTTAAGTTGGAAAGTTAAAATTCTCCATTAGAAAAAGGTTTCTTCATTTGTTGTAGTCTTTTTGCTTCTCTCAATATATTTCATAAAATAAGAATTACAGTTGTGGAGGTCTTGATATTTCACAGGCAGAATTGCAGATGCAAGATGTAAAAAATGTCATGGTGCATAACCTTTCAGTAAGTTTGGTTTTTATAAATCCCTTGTTAAATAATTGGAATTGCTGCATGAGTATGAGTACTTGCATGTTTGAAAGAAAATTTAGTTATCTGATTTCTTCCAATTCAGGGGCTTTGTTTCACATTATGCATGTTTTGCTAAACTTGTATTCCGATATTCTGTCTTACATATACAAAGTCATATCTCCTGAGTCTGTTTTTGTTGTGCTAGCTTCTCTATCGGTTCGTCTCTCTCGTTTCTTGTAGGAGTGTACAAAATTATGCATTGTGTCTCCAAAGTTTTTTAAATGTTACCTCGCCAGCTCACGTTATATTTTCACACTGATCATGGTAGCGTCATGTATGTTCTTCATTTCTCAAATATAGGCAATTTAAACTCCTTTCTTCAACATATTCCATAAAGCCTGCACCCCATTGTATGCATTTTTTAAATCAAACAACCATATGTAAATCTTTTTTTATCTCTCCATCTGTCCTTATAAAACTTGCTTTCATGGCAGATCTTCTAGGGATAAAACTAAGCTGATAATTCTGAAATTTAGGACTCTTATTTCAATATCTACTGAATTGCCCTCTCCTTTAAGTTTTATAATAATGGTTCTGCTATTTAAACAACTGCTTTTAACCACTCCCCGTGATTTTGCATGAGCCAATAGACATGTCAAAATTTCAGTTTTGCTTTGCTCTTCACACAGCCTGTGTGGCACACACGACTCCCCCAATGTAGTTTTACATGGGCTGTGTGTGGGTGCAGATCAAATTTTTACCTACCCCAACGCTCGAGCAAGATTGCACAGGGGCCATGTGATGAGTTGTAAGAAGAGTTTTTTGCATTGGTTGTAGGAGTAGCATTTTCGTAATAATAATTATAATGATAACGTAACGATCTTGCTGTTAATTGTGTTTTCCTATATCTGTTGCTATAGCCAGGAATGGTCACAACAGATCTTCTCATGTCTGGTGCTAATACAAAGCAGGTACCTATGAAGCTAAGTTATCTTTTTCATGTCTTTAGCTCGTTTGGCACACTAACTTTTGTTCTTTACAGGCAAAGTTTTTCATCAATGTCTTGGCTGAACCAGCTGAAGTGGTAAGATTTTCATATTTGTGAATCATAAGCCCTGCAAATTAATGTGACCTAACTCACGCAAAAAGAATGATATGGATGTGGAAATATTTTAAACAAACCCCTTCATGATTAAGTTCATCACTGGAGCATTTGTTTAATTATCTTTGTAGAAATTCATACACCTGAATGAAATAAGTTAACGGATAATTATTCGCCAAGTATACAATTTTGAAACTTAACCTAAAATCAGGAATACTTTTACATGAATTATTATTTTTATTTAAAAAATATAATTATGACCACACTGTGTTTGGGGTGTTTCGACTTTCGACATTCTTTTCTGGATTTTCAGTCAAGAAATGTGACCAAGCATGTCTAGGGATATTTATTTATTTTCAATATACAACTTAGTGTCATTGAATTTCAGTATTTGTAATGTGTCCAACATCTGGACAGGGTTAACCCAATGAGACATTGGTTCTTCTAGTAGAATCGTAGTTATTTAGCCACTAATATGATGAATATAGGTTTGTGATAGAGGAACATGTTTTTCAGTTTATGTTGTTAGTTATTTTTATGTTTTTGTTGTTAATTGGAGTAGTACAGTTTAGTTTATATTTATTATGCTAGTTTAGTTTATATTTATTATGCTATGTTATGAATTAGTCCCACACTGCCCCGTTTATTAAGGCTTTCCTCCACACTGCCTACTAGGCAATATGGGACTAACTCAAAATAACAACATGAACTAAACTATACTAGTTGTCTCACCATGATAAAATAGCCAAGGATATTAATATTAACTACCACAAGTCCATTCAACTTGGAGAATGAATGGGACACATAGGCTTATTTATAGTAGTGGGGAAGGGGAAGCCTTAATCAGCTAGGCTATGTGGGACTAATACATAACCTAGCATAATAACATAAACTAAACTAAACTAAACTATACTACTTCAATTAAAAACACAAACATAAAAGTATGCTCCTGCATTATTTTGTGATTAATGTGTGTGGCTTTTGTATCTTAGTTACATCTTTTGTGTTTCTCTTTTCTCAAATTCATTCACTGTCATTTCTTCATTTTACTTTTTCTATACAATGGTTTTGCAGGTTGCTGAATACTTAGTTCCAAACATTAGATCTATACCTACCAAAGGATCAATGAAGCCAACATACATTCGGTTCCTCACTGGTTTGAAAGCTTATTCCCAAATATTTTCAGTTAAGAAAACAATAATGATCACGTACTTGCATGTGTTAATTAGTGCACTCATGATTCTCGATGCTTTTTTATACCATGGTACCCTTGATTTCATAAGAGTATTGGTGCCTAATGTTAAGTTTGGAAAAAATATATTGGAAAATTGATTTAGGGTGATTGAAATGGCCTTTTATTTTATTTTATTTTTTATAAAATTCAATCCAAACATCTAAAAAGTCTTAAGGGGTACTCTCTTTTAAAAAAAAGGAAAAAAAAAAAAAAAACAGATCAAAATAAAATTTGTGGTCTGGAAGTCATTCCAAAGGACTCTAATTCTTATGCAAATAACTAAGGGTACCTATACCTTCAAATTTTATAAGGTATCAGTAACATCCTCACGTTTCTATTTGGTTCATAACTGAATGTTTCTATTTTCTGTTACCATACAGAGACTAGCATTTGGGGCAAGAAGGAACCGGTATATTCTTGAAGAATGAACAGAGCTAAAAATGGTGCCAGGAAATTTCTAACTGAAGATAAATTTCTGGTTTTTTATGATCCTCTGGGAATACCTTAACGGGTAAGGTAAAATATGCTTTTTGTTCCTATCGTTTGCAATTTCTTCAAAAACAACCCTAATGTTTAATTTCATTCAATTTTATCTAATGTTTTCAATTTGTGTCTAAATTACCCCTAGACACTAACTCCATCTAAAACCCTAGGGACAAAATTGAAAACGTCTAGGCGTACTTGACACAAATTGAAAATTCTGGGGGACAAAATTGAACGAATTTAAATGTTAGGGGTATTTTTGAAGAAAATTGCAAACAATAGGGGAAAAAAAGCATGCATTACTCTAAGAAGGTATTTACTGGACTCATAATCCTTGGGCAAGGGTGTAAGAGTTTGTTTCTTTTATTTATTTATTTGTTGCCATTATTCCCCTTTCTGTTTGGCTTTGTCCTTGGTAACCTTGGAAAACCTTGTTTCTTTTATTTATTTTTTTGCCACTGCAAAAGGAGAGATCCTTTGGTAAACTGTAAGTACCTACCCTTAAATTTACCCACCTTCAAATTTCATGTTCCTTTTGTTCTTTTCTACCTGAACATTTAATATATATATTTTAATCAATATGTTGGAACAATATATACATATCTAAAAAAAAAATTTAACAAAAAGACATTGATTAGCTATTTAGCTCTTTTGTGCTTAAAATTTGAATAGGCTGAAAGTGGATTAGTCCTTGCCTTGACGGGTTGGGGAGGGGCAAAAAAGATTAAACCCTAAACCCCAATTTCCCACAGACCTCATCCCTTTGTCCGAATTTGCTCACCCCACCTCCATTATCAACATCATCCATCTTCTCCTCTCATCTTCTCTCTATCATCATCATCTTTGCATAAAACAAGTCATAGTAAAAGAAGAAGAAGAAAAAGAAAAATAGGACTCTATCTTCTCCCATGGCCCACCTTGCTCCTCAAGCTTTCCATCTCTTCTCTGTGCTATTCAATTCAATTTTGTAATTTTTGGTGTCTCTGAGACTAACAGCAAAAGAAGCCGAAGCAAAACTAAGTTAGATGAATCATCTCCCTAGTTACAATAATATAAGGTTGATGGTATCTTGCAGCTAGCATTGCCATATGATCTGCGGCAGAATTAGCACTACGTTGGATGAGTGATGAACTTCTCAAATAATCGGCACAAAAACGCTACCTTCCATTGGTGGGATAGAGTTGTGGTTGAAACCTGTGTTTAGAGAAAGTGGGTTGATAAGGGATAAAAGGTGATTTAGGAGTGCAAGGAGTAAAAAATCTTATCAAGCTAACTAATAACCAACTTGATGACCATAAAGTACAATTACAATCTTAAATTAGAAGTTAGTCTATAAACTTCTAAATTATGAGATTAACACTTTTGGAAAAATATAGGTAATTAATATTTTTCTGACTGACAAAGCCAACAAAAATAAAAAATCCGTAACTATTGTTTATAGAACGTCCATAGTGAAAGCAAGTGGAACATTTCTAACTTTTTCAGAAATAGAACATCTGAAACCTAAACCAACCAACAATCAACTAACTCTTAGAAACAAAACATGCAAAACCTAAAAAAGTAAAAACATATAATGTAAATTGATGGTTGATGTTGATTGAATTTTTATTTGTTATCTAGCATTATTGAAACAATTTTATATTTGCAAAAGAACTGATTTTAGTATCAACTCTTATAACTATCAAAATTAAAAAAAAAATTAACATGTCCACAATTTAAAAGTTTACTAACACAGGTAATAAATAAAAGAGTTAACTGCTCTTTTGGTTCCCATGTTTTTTCGAAAATCGAAATCATCCCAAGTTTTTCTTTGGGGTCAAATTTGTCCCAACGTTAAAAAAAATTAAAATCTTTCTTTTGTCTCGTAGAACATTGTTTTTAGACAATTTTGTCCCTGGCTTGACGGCTTTTAGACATCACTTTTACTTAAATTTATGTTTAGATTTAATCATAATTATATAAAAATTTTAAATTTTAATTTTATTTATTAATTTTTTTAAATGATAGGGACGGATAGAGACGGGGCGAGTAACCCGCAAGGACGGGTTAGGGTATAATTTTTCAGTACCCGCAAGGCAGGGCGGGACGGGTTTTAAAGTTATAAAAATAGGGTGGGGCGGGGTCGAGTAGGGAAAAAACCCGGCCCTACCCGCCCCACTGCCAACCCTAGCAGTGGCAATGTATATTTTGATTAACCTTCCCATGAAGCCCTTTCTTCATAAATAACTCCCATAACAAAGCCAAATACTTGATGCCTCATTGAAGCCCTAGCACTCAATTTGAAATTAAGCTTCTTTATGAGAATTGGAAAATGTATGAAAGACCTATGTGTTACCTTTTATTTGTGTCAAAATTTCCTAATTACATCTATCATTTCACAAGAATTGACCAAACAATGTAAATGCATATATCATATTAAGTTATCAACTTCTGCACTTCCATTCTAAAATATAGGGATTGTAGATCAATTTCAAACCAAACACAATTATAGCCATCATTCATGCATCTATTGCATTTTTTCAGTTGCAGATTTACAATCCTTACAATAACTGCAGGTTGATAATGTCAAACCTCTAAATACATATGCTCCAATTATTGCCTCATAATTTAGCAGACCAAATTTAGTGGCATTCCACAATTTAAACAAAAATACACAATACCCACTCATCGAACCATTCCCAACAAAGATGCAACCTTTAACGAGTTAAATATTAAATTGACCCTGAAATTTGCGGCTACGATTAAATTGGTCCTCAAAATTCAAATGTTATCAAATTGGTCCCTCACTTTTACAATTATGACTCACATTGGCCCTTTTAAGGTTGTCCGTTAAAAAAACGCTGATATGGCCGTTAATTGTTCATGCTGAACTCTAATAACATGATGTCGCGTCATCATAGTATCAAAATGACATCGTTTAAGATCGAAGAAAGTTAAAATCTCTCTCACACAACACATTCTTCTTTCACTTTCAAATGATGTCATTTTTGTACTTTATTGACACAAACATATCGCGACGTCGTTTTATTAGAATTCAGCGTGGACAATTAACTGTCAAATCAGCATTTTTTTAACAAACAACCTTAAAAGGGTCAATGTGACTCATATTCATAAAAGTGAAGATCAATTTGATAACATTTAAATTTTTGGGGCCAATTTGATCCTAGCCTCAAATTTTGGGTCCTCCATTTTCGATTTTAACAGTGAAACATTTGTCTTCAACCTTGCAATCTATGCATCTTCTTATCCTGATTCCTAGTATACCTAACGGAAGAAATCACACTCTTCCTGAATCTCTGAAAAAACAAAAAAAAAAAAAAAATCCACAATGCTTATCCCTAAACCCACCACAAAACAACCTCAATCATCATCAACAAAGACCAACATATCTCATAGTAGACGCATCCCCAAAATTTGCGACCCGGGTTCTCCTTGGTGCTCGAAGTTCTCAGCACGGGTCTCTCTCTATGCCTCAAAGTAGTTCTCTCATGTTCGTAGTTGCACGGCAACTCCGAGAGGATGAGGTGAACATTGGGAAGCCATGGAAGCGAGAAAAAGATGAGCCCTAAACTGGTTCTCTATTTATCGGTTTGCTGATGAGAATGGGGACGAATTTGACAATAAAAAAATCTTAAAAACCTTAGGAACAAAAAAGAAAAACACTTACCCCTGAATAAAAACAGTCCTGCTATTCCCAGTTTCCCACACCATTTTCCTAAATTAGCTACTTAAAAAAAGTTTAGGAGACCAATTTAGAGTTTTACTCTGAGGATATTTCCTTACATGTAATCGTTGAAATCCGTCCCCAAAAAATATAAACCCAAATCAAATTTGACATGGCTTTCTGCATTGAGAGAATTAGCTAATAACAAAACGAAAATGGTAGAATAAATGCTTGTTTGGATTGGCTTTTTTTAAGAAAAAAGTACTTTTTTAGTTTAAAAAAGATATTTTTTATCAAATTTGTATCATTTGGATACATTTCTAAAAAAAGTACTTCTATTTAAAAAAAAAAGTAAATTATGTGCTTTTTTTAAGAAGCCAACGATATGTTGCTTTTTAAAAAATAAAAGAAAAAGCAATTTCTATTAATAAAAGATCTTTTTAAATAAGACATAGATAAAAAAAAAATTTTTCAAAACCCAATCCAAACTGACACTAAATCAATAAAAAGAGGAGGGGAAAAAAATCTTAGGATCACGAGTTCATTAAAATCTGACAATAATGAAAGTTGAACTAACAATAATTTAAATCTTCTTCTGTATATGATCAAACTTTTGTACATATATGGTGGCAAACACATTCCTTCCTATGAAATTCATACAACTCTTGTCTCATGGGAAGATGATGATCCAGGTGAGTCTCTCTGATCATTGGAGTCTCTCTTCCAAGAATTCTGAACTTGAACAGCAAAATGCAGATTCCAGAGAACATCATCAACAGAAGGCCTTTCAGTAGGGTCACTGGAGAGACACCTTACACATAACTCCATCATTGTCATTAATGATTCATTTGAGCATTCTTTGTGAACTGCTGGGTCAACAATACTCCTCCTTCCTATATCATCAGTTTTTATGCTTACTTGTAACTGCATTATTGAAATTATTATTGTTATTTGCATATGTTAAGAGCTCAAACACACTTAGTGCGGGCATTTACTAATCTAAAAAGCAGCCAGAAACATAAATTACAAAGGCAAAAAAAAAAAAAAAAACATTAGAAGTGATTCCAGAGGATCCAACAAAAGACCCTGAATTTGAAAAAAGACACATGTGACCCCCCCTAAAGATAATTTTTTGACATATTTCACTAAACCGTGTTGGAGTTCAATCTTAGTTGACCAAAAAAAAAAAGTCTAGAGTTCAATTTTTATTGATTCCAAAAGAAAAGAATTTCAGCATAAGATAGATAAAAAGAAAAAGAAAGCTGAGGCAAAAATTTACAGAAACCCAAAAGAGACTCTTGCCTAAGTGACCTGTTAGAGATATAACTATTTACATGCTCTTCTTATTATCAATTTAAACTTTTAGAAGAAGTAATTTCATGATATAAAATTTCATTTTGGCACTATAAAGATTCCACTTATGGCCTCCCAAAGATAAAAGAATTTGACAAATTTCACCAAATCATAACAATAATAATAATATCTACTGTTTAATTACTACATATGTGAGGTTTAGTGAAAAGAGTCTAGAAACGCAGATTTTATGAATGAAAATGTTACTGTCAGTTGCTACATATACAAGGTTTATTTGGTGATGTTTCTTAAGTTTTCTTGATCATTGGAGGGCCACAACCGACGGATTCCTTTCTTTATTGTGATCAATATATAATAAGAAAGAGTAACAAATAAACCGGAATAATGGTGTAATAAGTAATTTGTAAATTATTGATAAAATTATTTGTAATTTCTTATTGACTCACAAGATCTTTGAGAGTGCCAACTTCATTGTGGAACATCAATGGTCGACCTAAAATGATTTCAAGCAAGATTGCCCCAATATCATACACATCATTCTTGTCAGCATCCTTTATCCTGCAAAAAGAAATCAATCATTCAATGTTCACCCTCAACTATATATGATGGTCAAGAAAAGAAAAAAAAAAAAGAGCTATAGACATTAGACAATGAACAAGAGTTTCCTTATATAACATTGAAATCAATCATTCAATGTTGTTCAACCTCAACTATGGTGCAACTATGTTGCACTGAAGAGGAAATTAAAAATAGTAAAGAAATAACTTAGATATATATCTTGCAGAACGTGTCATTTAATTTTTATTAATTTTTAAAATAAATTTATACTATTCTCTTTATTCTATTCATAAAAAACTATTTTATCGTAAAATTATCTTAAGTAAAAAGGTAGAAAAAAAGAAGAAAAATGAGGAAAGACGTAAGAAAAAATAGGAGAATTTAATTAAGCTTAGTTACGAAAATTACTAGTACTTCAACATAATTGGAATAGATAGACTCTTAAAATTGATTTTTGAGGTTAGAATTTAGGATTAACAAATTAATTTTAAGGGTCTATTTATCCCAATTTTTAAATTATCGAAAATCGGATTGAGATTTTTGAATCATTTAAGAGTAAGGTTGTCCAAATTAAAAATTATTAAGGACCGAATTAGATATTTACTCTTCTATTATCTCTTTTCCCAATTAGCTTTATCCCCTAATGTCTCTGTATGACTGTATTTATGTTGGCTAAGATACAAGATAGTAACTGTTTTCACGTGAGTGATAACATTAATTAAGCATTTAAAGCATGAAACAGTAGTTCCAAAGTTAGCCCCATGCGTTCCACGGGAATATTTATTATGCAATAGATAATTGTTTTAAGAAAAATATATTTAGTAAAAGATTTTTTTTTGTGTGTTTTGTTATTTTGAGTTAATTCTCAATTTAATTCTCGAAGTTTCACTCTTTTGCTAAAATGCTCCCTGAAATTTATTTCAACTCTATTTAGTCCCAAAATTTAAATATGTAACTCACTTTAATTTTTGAAGCAACATTCATCATTGATACGTTAATGTTATGTTGATATAGATGATCGACTAACACAATAAATACCAAAACGACTTTATTTAATGAATAGTTCTTAAATTGGATTGAAACGACGTTGTTCCAAGAGTATTTAAGGAGAAATTTTTTTACTAAATACCCCTTGAAATTATATCGTTTCAACCCAATTTGAGAGTCAATTATAAAATCCGTTGTTTTAGGTATCCATTGTGGCAACCATCCATTTATATCAGCATAATATTAACATGAGTGATGATAGTTGTCTTAGGAACTAAAGCAAGGAACATTTCTAAATTTGAGAAAGTAAATATAATGGAAATAAACTTCAGGAATATTTTAGCAAAAATTGAGAATTAACTCTTTTACTTTTACTAAAAGTAAAAGATATACATATACATAAACTAATCATACAATTATAAAAATAGT
The DNA here is from genome assembly GCA_036250425.1 of Stylosanthes scabra. Lineage (NCBI taxonomy): Eukaryota > Viridiplantae > Streptophyta > Magnoliopsida > Fabales > Fabaceae > Stylosanthes > Stylosanthes scabra. The sequence goes on along the minus strand of JASCZI010181288.1, from coordinate 151,350 downwards.
AATTATTTTGCACGACTTACTAGTAATATCAAATAAATTATATTACAGTAAAATTCATAACTTTTAAAATAATATAATAAGATATAGTAATAAAAATAATATTTTCAAATATAATTAATCTTGGTGTACACTTTTTTTTGGTGTACACCTCCAACCAAGTCCCAAACGAACAGGTTTTTACTACTAGAACGAACATGTTTTTAAAAGCAAACGAACATGTTTTTAATCTGTTCGTGTCAACTATAAAACATATTCGTTGTATATATAGATTTCTACGAACAGAATATTACTACTAGAACGAACAGGTTTTTAAAAGCAAACAAATAGGTTTTAAAACCTGTTCGTGTATATATAAAACATGTTCGTTTGGGACTTGGTTGGAGATGTACACCAAAAAGAGCTGTACATGTAGTGTTGTTATTTCAAATAGATAGATATAAAACACTTAAATAACCATCTTAATGATTGCTCACTTATTCATTTTATACCATCTTTTTAGACATTTAACCTCTACTACGTACCCAACATTTTATACAAATTTCATATAAAACTAAAACTGGTTATAAAGGGTATATAAAATCATAGTTTATTTTTTTTCACAGTTAATACGTTTCAAAGATTAATAATAGTAAAAATATAAATTAGAAGTTTCTAATTCTTGACACTTAAATTCAATAAGAATATAAATAGTTGTGTAACTTCAAATAGTAGGAAAATTTTCTGTTATAAAATAAAATAAGTTTTTATTTTCAAAATAAAATTATTAAGACATTATTTAAAAAAAAAACAAATTTTGTTTTTGGGGTTTACATCATGTTTGCTGGACTGTGTGGCACAAAATTAAATACACCACACTATCGGGCGAACTTGTGTTTTTCTTTTTTGAAAAATTACATAAAGTTCACCCATATAATAGGCGAACATGATGATGGTAAGAGCAAAGTCTTTTTCACACTGCTGATCCCATTCCTTGACCCCTCTCACCTGGTGAGAGGGGTCAAGGAATGGGACTAGCAGTGTGAAAAAAACTTTGCTCGTGCCATCAATCATCATGTTCGCCTATTATATGGGTGAATTTTGTGTAATTTTTCAAAAAAAAAAAAAACCACAAGTTCGCCCGATAGTGTGGTGTATTTAATTTTGTGTTACACAGTTTGACGAACATGATGTAAACTCCAAAAACAAAAGTTGGTTTTTTTATAAATAATATCTTAATAATTTTTTTTTTGGAAATAAAAACTTATTTTATTTTATAACATAAAATTTTACTCAAATAGTAAGATCAAAAGTTTTACATTGTGATATGCACTAGCACTAGCAATTCTTTTTTAATAAGTATGTACTAGCAATTATGTAACTAACTAATAAAATAACAATACCAAACCTATGAATACAATTTTCTAAAAAAAATTAATACAATTATTATCAATCACACGCCCTATTAAATCCTACTTACAAGTGAGTTTTACTTATACATATTGATATATTTAAAATTTTAAATAGAAAGCATAACCTAAAATGATTTCAATGGGGGTGTGGCCGTGTGGGGAATAGAGTATGGATTAGTATCTTTAGGCATGGTTTCAATTAAGGAAATAACTAGTCGAAAAATGTTGCATTCTCTTTATCCAAAAATGTTGCATTCTCTTTAGTATGCAAGTTTTCTGGCAGAATTTAGGATATCATCCTATTAGTTTTGTTGATGCAGTTGGGCATAGTGGTGGTATTTGGATGCTTGTTAATAATTCTGATATTCATTGTGATATTATTGATTGTTTTGATCAATGTATTACAGTTTCTTTAAGGTGAAATAATTATAATTGAATTTGTAGCGCTGTTTATGGTAGACCCCAACCTTCTACTAGATCTTTTCTTTGGGACCGACTATGTTGTCTCTTTTCTGGTTTCTCGGATCCTTGGATGGTTATAGGGGATTTTAATGAAATTTTGTACCAACATGAGGTTCATGGGGGAAATTTTCCTGCTTCTAGGGCTTCGAATTTTGAGCAGATTCTTGATTATTGTGGTCTTTTTGACATGGGTACAGTGGGAAGAAACTTCACTTGGTATAGAAAAGTTCAGGGTAATAGAGATATTGCTAAGAAGCTTGATAGGTGTATGATTAATGTTGATTGGCGTCTTTGTTTTCCTAAGGATTTTTTGGAAATTCTGTGTAGGGTTCATTCAGATCATTGCCCTCTGTTGCTTCGGTGTTTTGGCGTTTCGAGAATGAAGGGACCCCGCCCTTTTCGATTTCTTGCTGCCTCGGCTTCTCATCCTAGCTATTTTGAAGTGGTTCGATCTTCTTGGGTGAAGGGTTCTTCGGATGTTTGCAATAGTTTAAGGTTGGTTCAACAGAATTCTAAGACCTTCAATTCTACAGTTTTTGGTAACATTTTTGTTCGGAAAAAGGCTCTGGAGGATAAGTTGAAGGTGATTTAAAGGCATCTTGAGGTTTCTCCGGATAAAAATCTCAAAGAGGAGGAAAGAATTCTTCTTGAAGATTATAATAAGGTGCTGTTTCAAGAAGAGTTACTTTGGTACCAAAAGTCTAGAGAGCAGTGGATTAAATTTGGTGACAGAAACACTCGTTTCTTCCACCTTCAAACGGTTATTCGGAGGGAAAATAACAAAATTCATGGCCTCTTTATTAAAGATGGCTCTTGGACTAATGATCCTGATTCTCTCCAAAATGAAGCTCGTTCATTCTTCCAATAGCTTTTCTGTTATGCTGAAAATGTTCAACTTGATGTTTTGGATTCCATTCCTACTCCTAGACTTAATGATGTGGCTTGTGTTGAGCTTACTAAACCAGTCAGTTTTGGTGAAGTTGAATATGCTGTTAGAGGTATGAGTTCTTTGAAAGCTCCGAGTCCGAATGGGTCTCAGGCTTTCTTTTACAAAGAGTATTGGAGTATTATTGGTCATGATGTCTGGCAGGCGGTGCAACAGGCGTTTAATGGTGAGCCTCTTCATCCCTCTACTTTGGAGACTTTGATTGTTCTCATTCCAAAGGTTGAAACTCCCACTCATATGCGAGAGTTCAGGCCTATTAGTTTGCGTAATGTGCTCTATAAGATTATAACTAAGGTCCTTGTGAATCGCCTCTGTCCCTTCTTGGTGGATCTCATTGGCCCTTTGCAAGGTGGCTTTATTCCTAGTAGAGGGGCTCCGGATAACATCATAGTGGCGCAGGAAATTTTGCATTTTATGAAGCATACTAAATCTAAAAAAAGGGTTCTTGGTTTCAAAGTTGATTTGGAAAAGGCATATGATAGAGTTGATTGGCGTTTTCTGGAAAATACTCTCTCGGTTTTTGGTTTTTCGGAGGCTACCATTCGTCTCATCATGGGGTGTGTTTGTTCTTCTTCTCTCTCTATTCTTTGGAATGGTAACCGTTTGGAGAACCTCAGACCCAACAGAGGTATTAGACAAGGTGATCCTATCTCCCCCTACCTTTTTGTTCTGTGTATGGAGCGGTTAGCTTGCCTTATTTCGCATTATGTTGATAATCAGTTGTGGGAGTCGATTTCTGTTTGTAGAGGTGGTCCAAGGATATCTCATTTAATGTTTGCTGATGATCTTCTTTTATTCTGCAAAGCTAAGAAATCTCAGGTTCAATTTGTTATGTCTGTTATTAACACTTTCTGTAAAGCTTCTGGGATGAGAATCAATGTTAGCAAGTCTAAAGCTGTGTCCTCTTCTAATGTCTCGCTTAGAAGGAAGGATATGTTCCAAGGAATCACTGGTATTGGCTTTACTCAAGATCTTGGGAGATATCTTGGTGTCAATCTTGGCCATGCGAGGGTAAATAGATCTTCTTTTCAAGGGATTATTGATAAAGTGAAAGCTCGGCTTGCTGGTTGGAGAGGTAGATTGTTAAATAAGGCTGGGAGACTGTGTCTGATTAAATCAGTTGCTTCCTCTATCCCTATTTTATCAGATGCAAGTAAGTCTATTTCCCAAATCTGTGTGTAATAAACTTGATTCCATTTCTAGGAATTTTTTGTGGAAAGGGAATATTGATGGGCGCTCTTTGAATCTCCTCCCTTGGAGAAAGATAGTGGCTCCTAAGAAATTTGGGGGTCTTGGTGTTCGTGACTCTAGATGCACTAACATTGCTCTATTAGGGAAACTGATTTGGAACATGTTTCATAACTTTGATAAGTTGTGGGTCAGGATAATACTTGCTAAATATTTCAAAGGATCGGGGAGTTTGGTTTCTAGATGTCCGTCGAACATTTCTCATGTGGGTCGTAGTATTTGGATAGCTTGGACTGAGTTACGGGATGGCTTTTTCTGGAATGTAAGGAGTATGGATCAATCTTTCTGGTTTGGTGATTGGCTCCCTCATGGGAAATTAGGTAACAAAGTCCCTTATGTGCATATTAGGGGTGTTCATGAAATCGGATGAAGCCGGGTGTCTCCTAACCCAGACCCGGCCCAAAATATACCCCGGGTCTATTTTTGAGACCCTAACCTGGCCCTAAACCCGATGAAATCTCTTCGATTTTGGGCCGGGTGAAAACCAGGTCTTCTCCAAATAAATTTCAAAAATAAAAATTTAATAATTAATCACATGCTAATTGCATAAATGTTTAAGTCTTATACAAATAAAACATAATATAGCCTTTACATAATAAAACACAATAGTAAAGTATAATTTTAATTCTCAAGTATAGTCTAAATTCTTAAATAAATATATTTTAAAAATAATATAATTGGGCCAAATGAGTTTGGGAAATAAATTGAGTGAGTTTTGAACAAAAAGTTGTTCAAATGAATGAGACTTATATAATCACATAATTATATTTCATTGTTCATTAATTAATTTCATATCCACACTAGTATATTATTTTAAAATTTTGGTTTTATATATACGACCGGGCCACCGGGACGAGACCGGGTGACCCGAGCCTAGGCCCAGCCCCGGTTTCATATTTTCACCAGGTTGATTTTATTGGCTTCGACCCTAACTCGGGCCATATTAAAGCCAGGCCAAAAATGACCCAAATTTCATCGAGCCCGGGCCGGAATTTGGGCCGGTCTGGGCCATGAACACCTCTAGTGCATATTTCAGATTCTCATCTTTCTATTAGGGATGTTTGGAGTGGGAATAGTTGGAATTCTTTTTCTCTTGCTACTCCTTTGATGATGATGTGATGTCCCATCTTTCTCTGATTAATTCGTCCTTGTCTTGTGCTGATTTTGTGGGTTGGCTTTGGATTTCTTCATCATCTAAACTCTATTCTTGTAAAGATGGCTACACTTGGTTGACTAAGCAGGTTTTTTATTGGAACGATAACTCCAATTATTTGTGGATTTGGAGGTTGAAGATCCCAGAAAAAATAAAGTTTTTTCTTTGGTTATGTGTTATGGATGCTGTCCCCGCAAATGCTTTTCGTCTGTGTCGTAATCTAGCCTCTTCGGATATTTGTTGTAGATGTAATTTAGCTGCTGAAGATGTGTCTCATTGTTTCAGGGATTGTTCTAATGCTAAATTGATTTGGAATGTGCTTGCTCATTACCTTCCTTTGATTCCTCACCATAATTTTCAGACTTGATTGCATTTGAATTGTGTGCGGAATGAATTTCTTTTTGCTTCTGCTATTTGGTGGATTTGGCGAGCTCGTAACAATGATATTTTTAATCCGGATGATCCTTGGCCTATTATGAAAGTCCGAGCCTTATGTTTGACAAGCTCTAGAGATTTTGAAAAAGGTGCTTCCTTCTTCTCTTCTACTATCCCGAACTCTTTAATCACTGATTGGTCTCCTCCGTTGAGTAATCAAGTTAAGGTGAATTGTGATGCTAGTGTCTTATTTGATTTGAATTCTGCTGGTTTTGCTTGTGTTATTCGGGATGTGAGTGGGTGTTGGATTAGGGGTTGTGCTGGTCATCTCCCTCTTGATAGTGTTCTTCGTTGTGAACTTTTTACCCTATGGAGAGGTCTTTTATTAGTTTGGGAAAGTGGTTACAGAGAGGTGCTTTGTGAAACTGATAACGTTGATGTTTATATGATTGCTCAAAGATTTCAGCATAATAGAGCAGTGCTTAATCATGATCTCATTTGCAAGATCCATGAGCTTTTGGAGAGGGACTGGTGGGTTGAAATTTGCCTTATTCAAAGAACGGCAAACGGAGTGGCAGATGCTATGGCAAAGCTAGCGGCTAGACAAGTTCTTCCTCATGCAGAATGGCTATCTCCTAGGATTGAGATTATTCCTGCTCTACGTCAGGATTGTTCTGCCCCTTAGTTGGTGCTTGTTGTTTAGACGACAAAAAAAAAAAAAAAAAAGTTTATGAAACCAACACGCCCTTCAAGTGGGTTTTTTTTTCCTTTTATAGATTTTGCGTGAAATTTGTTTAACTTGTTTTATGCTAAACCTTTTTTTTTTTCCTGTTGGAATTAAACTCTAGATTTTTAGATCATAAAAGTTAAGATAAGAAAAGGTATATACGAAAACGATTATAACTCTAACAAAATTGACATTTTCAGAATTAATATTTTCTTTTACCTTTCTTGGACATTTCCTTTTAATCCAGGGTAAGGTCCATTGCTGACCTGAAAGTTGAGAAACAAACATTCACTTTTTCTTAGAAAATCGGAACGAGTTAAGAGTAAATGCTTACAATAACTAGAAGCATATCCGCTTACCGTTCTTCTAGTTTCAGCAGAAAGAGGGATATTATAACTGCTTATTTTAACATTAAGATTGTTATCCAAAAGAACATCAGTTATCTTGAGATTATTGGAATATAATCCAGGCACTATCCCTGTGTGCAAGAACTGAATGCCTTTTACCACTCCGATCGCAGCTAATATCCTTTGCGTCCAAGAAAGCTTTTCGCTGGCAGATCCTGCTGAAAACTAAATGTTACACACAGTTTCGAAAGTAATTTACTTACAATTAATCTAGGTGTACACCTTTATAGTATTTATATCACGAAAAAATGTAAACATACAGAAAAATAAAATTCCTTGCCGATGTTTACATTTTTCGGTGTTGTAAATAGTGTGTACAGAGGTGTACAGTGATACATGTAGCATTACCGATAAAATTATCCCCGGAAAAGAAATTATGTATAGTTAGAAAAATGAAAAAGTGAGAAATTAATCATTATTGAATTTGTAATTTTCATCGTATATGAATCATATACAACAATTTTCTCACTTTACTAATCTTTTCACTTTAGAAAAGTTTTGATCCAATTACTTGATGCAATACAGAAACATATACAAATATGGATCCTGCGCAGCAGATATTTGAAAGGTAAACTCCATGGTGTCTTTTATTTTGGTGTCAAATTTGCCCAATTGACCTTTTAAAGTAGATATCAAATATTTAAAATTTATTTGCTTTTTGATAAATCAGAAATCAAACCTTATGTTTGGGATTGAAAAACAGACTTACCAGAGACACAGCTCCTTAAAGTCTTGTTTGGAACAAACTCAAACACGAGGAATATAGTGCTGACGCTTGAATCATCCTGGTTGCATTCAAATGAATGACCAAGAGCACTGATCAAGTGGGAATGCCGAAGTTTCGAAATCAACTCAATGTGGTGCATGTAATTCTGAGGGCTATGTCTCTTTCGCATTTTCAATCCTCTTATAGTAACAGCCATTCCGTCTGAGAGCACTCCCTTGTATATCTGACCATCATATTCAAACTTAATTAAAATTTCATGTTACAAACATAATCAACAAATAAATCTGGTATTTTCAATAATAAGCTAGAATCTCGATTTAACTCTTAGAATCTTCCAATTTTACAATTTAAAATGAGTTAACCGATTTTATAAAATTTATACTAAGTCAGACGATTTTATGATTTAAATCTTACTACGATTTCATGTGTTACATATTCAATTTACCTTTCCTATTCCATATAAAAGATCGATTTTCTCTACTTACTCAAATGTATCCACAGCTGGAAAGAGACATCCAGAAAGTACTCAGAAAATTTATTATGTAAATTTCACAAATTTTTAGTAATAAATGGTAATTTTCAACTAATAAAGCATATTTTGTGTTAAGTTTATTTAATTTTAAATTAAAAAGGAGATGTCGAATTAGTTTAGATATTCAGCTTGATATCTTAAACTATACATCTAAATAGTTTAAGAATACAGTTTAAAAAATAAATAAAATTTACTCTAAATATATCTGTATATCCTACTATCCTTGAGACACCATCACACCAAGTAAAGAGAGGCTATGGAGCTTGGAGATTTCAGTGACCATTGCCTCAATTTTACTCAGTAGTTTCTAGTTAGAAATATGATAATCTCATATTTAATATATAGCATAAAATAATTGCATACCTGGCCATTTGGACCCTCACTTATGAAACTTGATTCATCAAAATTATTTGTAGCTTCCTTCAGTTCATCCAAAGCAAAGGTTCTATAAGCTGGAAAGCTGGCTCCCATCTTCATTGTTTCTGATATATACTCTGTTAACAAGAAAAAATACAAGAGTGACTATGTAACTATGCATTATGAAGTTCTTAATGAAATTTATAATTTTCTTGTTTCTTAGATATGTTATTATGCATTTCACCACAATCATGTTCAAATCTTCTTCAGCAACTACAACCAGATAGACAAACACACTCTCAACTGATCCTTAAATTTCTCTCTTTATGATGCTAACAATTTAACCCTTAAAACAAATAAGTTCTCATGCTATCTTCTAGAGATGAATGATGTTTGATAAAATTTCCCAAAATTTAGGCATAAAACAGAGGAATTTTGGGGATTTTGTCAAACATTATTGATCTCTTGGGAACCAAGAGCATATATTTTCTTTTGATGGCTAAATTGTCAGGTTCGTTGTCCTCTGTGGGGCTAATATTGTGGTTCACTCCTTCACTAATCAACCTAAAGAAAAACTAATATATAGCAATAATCTTTTTTGTTTTCCACGATATCCCCAAACCGGCAAATCAATGACTAATCTGTCTTGAATCTGAACTTTGTTTAAAGATCTATTGCTAGCCAATGGAAAAGAATTCAAAGGATTTGTGGATTTACTTGCATCTGTGAGCAGTTTTGCGGTGTTCATCACTGAAGAAGCATGTTCTATTATAGACCTTGTACTTGTCCTCGCACCATTC
>JASCZI010181288.1:108278-137239 GCA_036250425.1 Stylosanthes scabra | reverse complement strand
AAGGAGGAGAAGGAGAATGTGCTTGTTGATGAAGATGACGAGCTCACTAATGTTGACATTGTTGCCTCTGATATCTATATGTACCTTCGCAAGATGGAGGTAAATTTTGGGTCTCAAGGAAAATTTCACATTTTAGTGTTTTTGTGGTCTTGTATTGATTCCGATGAGTGGGTTTTTCTTCTTTTTTTTTTCTGAGTTGGAGAAGAATAGAAGGCCAAGAATTGATTACCTTGAGAGGATTCAGAAAGATGTAACTGCCAACATGAGAGGGATTTTGGTGGAAATTGCTGAGGAATACAAGCTTCTCTCTAATACTCTCTATCTTTCGATTTCTTACATTGATAGATACCTCTCTATGAACCGTATCACTAAGCCAACCCTTCAGTTGCTGGGTGTTTCAGCGATGCTCATTGCTGCGTAAGGCTTCGCCAACTTCACCATCTACTTAGATGTTTGTTAATATGTTTTCAAGTGTTGTTATTCACAATTGTTTCACATGTTGAGGAATGAAGAAATTAATCCCCCTCATGTGGAGGAGTTCTGCTTTATCACTGATAACACATACAACAAGTCAGAGGTATATCCATGTAAGGAGAAGAATAACACATAACATTGAACCATCATGTTCTAAAATTAACTTGTTCATTAATTTCACATATAACGTTGTAGAATGCAATTTTCTTCCTACCAGAAAGTAAAAAGATTCTTCATGATTGATCTCATAAAGCCAATAAACTACAAAAGGATACATAAGAATAAACAATGTTATTCAAACAACTTAACACATGATCACTTGGTTATTATTCCCATCAAACTCATTGTGCTATTTTACAAATGTCTTCATATTCCACAGCTTTGAGTACCCTACCATCATAGGCACCTTTCTCTATCTGCACCTTTGCACAGAAATGATCTGTATCCACCCCTAAAAGCTTCGCAATTGATCCGCGATATGCACCGTTCACAATTTTTACACGGCCCCCAACTTGTGGAATCACAGTTTCAAGCTCTTTCTGATCAACTCTAAGCACATGCATGCTTTCGAGCATTTCAATGCATGGCATGTCATTAACTCCCTAAACTTGTACATGTCTCTTGCTTTAAAGGGCAGCCGTAAAATGGTCTGTCGGGGTTCTCTTGGCTATTGTTCACATGCATTCTCTGCAGCAACTAAACTACACTGGACAACAACCTTTAGAAGAAGGGAACAATGGAATTTGAGAATTAGGGTTCCACATATTTGAAACCACTCAGGAGTGGAATTGAGACATAAAATTGGAGCTTGCCACCTCAAGTAATGGTCAGAGATCTAACAAGGCAAGCGTCAGACGACATGGCAACCAACGTGTACAAGTTAACAGCCAGGTAAGTAGAAAAATGACGGAAGTGGACGGAAGAGCTAACGGCGCGGGATCCACGACTGTAAAAGTGGGGCGCCAAATTAATAACAATTAAATTTGGAGGGTCAATTTATTCAAAACCTCAAATTTGAGGAGCCAGTCTGATATTTAACTCAAATGTGTGGCTATGAATAATAGAATATCTAAGTAGTTCTATCCCACTTCACACTCTAAATTTATAAAAAGAATTAACATATCTATTATTTCCTATCTTTTACAGTCTAGTTGATATATTTTTTCAGTAATTAATTAATCTAAAGTCAAAATCCTGAGATGATACATTTTATTTCTGTATTAGTTAGTTCTAAGCTACAATATTTAAATATCTAATTATTAAGCTTTTTCTTAGAGAATGTTGTATACATTTTTTTAATTTACATGTGCATTTTGTTTATGTAGTATAATTATTAAGAAGGAAAAGAAAAAAAAAGAAGAAGAGTGTAATAGATAAAAAAAAAAAGAAAAAAAAGGAAGATATTAATAATGATGATTGTAGAGATTATCTAGAAGAAGAATGCAACGAAAGAGAGAGAGGAGGCAGAGGTAGTGAAAAAGAAGGAGAAGAAGGACAAGGAGGCACTACAGAAAAAGAAGAGGAAGGCACTGTAGATATAGGAAGAAGAGAAAGTCACGTGAAGTTATTGGACTTTGTTAAGCCTAAGTTGTTAAAAAGGGTCGATTGTTTAGATTTATTATTTTTTTAAAAAAATATTAAAAATATAATAAATTTAAGATTTTATTTTTTTAAAAGTTAAAAAATAAATAAAAATAATTAAAATTGCAAATAGTTTTTTTTTTAATTTACTTTATTTTACATGTGACTAAGGTGATGAATAATAGAAGGATTGTGAGTTTCTGCATTCCCAATGCAGATTAAATTAGATCATTGCATTATTAAGTGTCTAATATCATTGCAGTAACCAGCAATAATGTAAACAAACAACTGAAAAAGGAGCTTGTCTTTTTCAATAGACATTGCTAACGCCATGACAAAAAGCCATTTTAATTGGGTCACACCAAATTTGTTTTGTACTGGTTTTCTATACCCCACTCCCAACTCCCCACACTTGATCTGTAACTGTTGGATTGTTCTTCAAATAATGCAATCAAGCAACGTTATTAACCTATAAATATATCATACACTAATCTTAGTACATTCGTTACGATTATAAACAAACAAAACAAGCATAAATAATTATTACAAAAAAAAAATTAAAAAGAGTAATTTTCATTATTTACGATATAAAAATTATTTATATTTATTTTCTAATATAAATAACAATAAGAGACTTGAATTAATTTCATTTTAAATATGGTATATATTTAAGTTAATTTATAAATACATTCAAAAGATTGAATATGACTTTCTCAAATAAAAGAACGAAAAATAAATAAAAGCATTTTTAAGTGATTTTTTTTTTCATTCGAATCCAAAACTTTTTATAAGGAAAGAAAAATGTTATGTGAACTACAATTCATTAGTGAATTTATTATTAATTTAGTTATATATAATTATTTGAGTTTGAGATTTTGTAGTTGGACTATTCTTTTTTCAATATCTATCTAAAATGAGATTTTAATATTTGGGAGACCTTTCATTAAAGATGTTAAAAACGCTTTTTGGTACAAACTTTTTATCTTATCCGTTGATTAAAGTTATTATATTTTAAATTTTTAATATATGACATATTTTAAAGGCATAGATTAATATTTGAATATTTGAGAATTTGAATTTTAATAATCAATTTTTATTTTTAGATGATTTAATTTTAATTTATTAATTTTCATCTTATTATTTATTTATTTTTGGATTTTACTAATTTTTAATTTTAATTTTTGCAATTTGATATTATACATATGTTTTTTCAGTGTTAATTTTTCCTTCTTATTTTTAGTAATCCTTTATTTTTTTAATTCTTGTTTCTTTTAGTTCTTATTTTTAATGTATTAATATTTTTAGAAAACACTTTTTTAATTATAAAAAGTAAAAGACTTTTAAAAAAAATGTTTCTGATATCTTTACCTTACTAGGGCTCTTAATATATTATTAACTTTTGCACTAAGAAAATAATAAACTTATATTTTCAAAATTTTAGAAAACAATTTTTTGAGATAACAAATCAAAAAGAAAGGAATAATTATTATTTTGGTCTCTATGATTTTAGTTGAAAATAAAAACCAATTCTAAAGTTTTTTCTTATTCAAAATCGTTCTTAAAGTTTAATTTTATTTTAAAATTATTCTTAATTTTTTAAAAGACAAAGAGTGTTGCTAGCGAACCAGCAACATTAATTTTATATAGCCAGCATGTGTCACCAGCCAATGCCCTTCAAATTAAAATTCTCAAATGCATAATTTGGATTTTGTTTGTATAGCTTTAAGCCATCTATTGATGGTTGTATTGCTGGCTAGATAAAAATATTCTTGCTGGCCAGCTAGCATTAATCTTAAAAAAAACACAATTTTATTGTCTCTCTAACCACACTCATATCTATCTCCCTCAGGTAGCGTTTGTTTTTGGGGACTGGAATTGAGACTGAGGGACTGAGACTCAGTATTATGTTTGGTGAGTAGAGACTGGAACTAAAATTTCAGTCCCAGTTCACAAAATTTCAGTATTTTCAATATTTCCAGATTGAAGGGACTAAGAGACTGGGACTAAAACTTTAATGATATTTTTTCCTCAAATACACTCATAACTCTTGTGAAATCCAACATTACCCTTCTCTCCCCTACTCTCACTTCCTCTCTTTACCGCCTCCAACATTTGTATCACCACCATAATCTTTGCAAGGCAGAGCCCTACCACTGCTATCTCAACTTACCCTCACTATATCGTCGTCAGTGCCTCCAAATCCCTACAATATTCTTCTATTGTACTGATCTCTAACTTTAAAAAGAAAAAAAAGAAGAGAGAAGAAACAAACTATAGTAAAATGCAACAACACATAACACAAGAATGGCAACACACACAGTAAACACAACATACACTCTAACCAAATATCATCTTGATTATTAATTTGGCTGCTGCTTCTTTTCTTTTTACCTTCTACGTATCAGTTTACATATGCAAGTAAAGAAAACATTGGGTATGACAAAATGAAAAAAGAAGAAGTGGGTTATGAGTATGGCACGAAGACTAAAGAAAAATTGGGTATGGCAACAAGAAAGATAAGAAAAGAATGGTGTTGTTATCAAAAAAAAAAAAAGGGGAGGAGTTGGCATGGAGAAGGGGCTGGAGAAGGGAAAAAGAAAAGCCGAAAAGGGTTAAAAAAGGAGGGTTATGATTTTCATTTTTTTTAATAGTAAGGGCATTTTAGTTATTTTATTGTTTTTAGTCTCCATTCAAAAATTTTAAATCAAACACAATACACAAACTTAATTTAATATCAATATTTTAGTCTTAGTCCCCCAGTCTCAGTCCTGTTACCAAACGCTACCTCACTGACGTCCTTTCTTATTGTTCTTCTTCTTATCCTTCACATTTCTTCATTGCTACCTATCATCTGGATCCACCTCCTCCCTCCTACTTCAACACACCACCACTAACTAATAGCATCCCTAGCCAATAGCAATAAACTTTAGTGGTGTTACTCTTACCCCTATTTTTTCCTCTTTTTTTTTTTTATCATTCAAAAAAATCTCAACCCAAGGAGTTAAGCACAAGGAGTTCTTACAAAGGTAAAAAGATCATTACAGCACAATTAAAAACACAACCTCAACACTATCAATATACTCTTAGAACTGAAAAAAAGAATAAAGGAAGGAAAAAGACAATTATTGGGGTAGGGTTTAGAATGACATACCTGAGAAGAGAACTGATCTCCTCCTTATATACCCGTTGTGATTCCTATTATTTTGGGAATAAATCTGTACAAGATCGATTCAGATATGATCTTTATCTTGCACAGTTTAGTAAATGTGGGCCGTTTGTAATCCATAACCGAGTTAGGCCATTGTCTTATGCTTGTGAAGGGGAACCAATTAATGAGTCCGAAATGGATTTGGGCCTTTGGGGTCCAATATCCAGAACAAAAAGATATTGTTCTTGCATTGTGTCCAAAAGGAGACAAATCATAGCTATGAGAATGAAATGCAATAAAGATCAGAGGTAACTTCTATTATGTTTTGTATTTTAATGTTAAAGTTTGAAACTTTTGATTTGAGATTGAATCATAAAAAAAATACTGTCAATATATTCATATTCTTTCCCATAATATACCCCACTAAACACCATCATAGTATATTTAGCCTATGAGTGTTTTAACTTATAACAACCCTTGCATTATAGAGACATCACCAACACATACGTGACAAGAAGAAGAAAAAAAAAATGAAGCTAGCCAGAAAAAAGAGGATGTGAACAAGGGAAAAAGAAGGAAGAGGGCACGGTAGCAATAAGACAGGGGTGAGAAAGACAAATAGAAGTAGTTTTGTTTTAAAAAAAATTAAGAATGATTTTTAAATAAAATTAAATATTGGGGACGATTTTGAATAAGAAAAAACCTTACGAATCATATTAATTTTCGACTAAAATTATAGGGACCAAAATATTACTTATTCCAAAATAGAATTTATATCTTCTAAATTTCTTAATATTCTATCAAAAAGAAAAAAAAAGTAATTACCCAAATTAATCTATGGGGTTTTTAAAATTCAACACTTTAGTTCTTGTGTTTCAATATATACAAAACAATTCTCACCATTTGTCTCCATTAAACAATAAAGTTTCCCTCTATTAGTCATTAATTGTAACTATTGATTTGGAATATTAATTCACATACATGATTGTTAGGTGTCCACGTACGCAAACTGAACAAATAAGTCTCTAAGATGAAGTACAAAATAGTTCCGGAAGAATTTAAAATATCTCAAAATTGATCTTGAAAATTTTTTTAAATTTTCAGAACAGTTCCTATGATGAATAAAATATTCGAAGTGTGATAGTTGATATTATTTATATCTATAAAAATTTAGTTTATTTGTATGCCTCGGCTTTAATGTGATGTAAAGGGAAGTTGCAAATTTATTTGATAGAAAAAATTAATATTTGATCCGTGATAAGTTCATATTATATGGTTTACTTTTTTAGCGAAAAATTGTATTTATTGACTTAAACTTATGCGACTCTTTTTGTGAATGCATGTTTTTGTGAATTTTCTTCTAATTGAGTTTAATTAATTGAAGCATGCTTTTAGGTTCTTAAAACTGAAAAACTAATTCTATTTTTATTCCATACTTTTGTTTAAGTTATTCAAAGTTAGGAGACTAAAATGAGATTTTTTATTTAAATAAAATAAATTCTTTATTAACCAAAATAATTATTTTTTAAAAAAATTTACTTTTTTATGCAACATTACTAGTGTCACGACCAGAGGCCGTGGGACCCAATTGCATCAGTCATGCAAGCGGTGGTTGCGGCACTAAGCATGAAAAATTCAGCCTAATTATGCGTGCTTGCGTGACTCAATGAGAAGCCAGTAACGCGAGCAGAGGTCGCGGCATTGGTGGTTTTTGGTCCCCATGGCACATGTCGCGGCATTGATGGGTTAGGGTCCCCATGGCACACATCACATGACTAGGTGAACATGGCGCCTATATATATGGCAGCGGCACTAATCTCACTCATTTCACCAATTTGTGTTTTTTTGTTGGTTTGGGGAATAAAGGTTGTTTCAAAAAAAAATTCGGGAAGTAAAAGAGTATGTCATTTTTTAGGGACATGGCGTGACGAGGAGTTGGGTGCAACACGTTCATCCACTTTGGGGACATTAATATTTTTTTTATTTGTATGCGCAAATAATTTAAATTTGCTTGTTATTGGACTCTGTGTTCGGTTTAGGATTTCTATGTAGGATAAATTAGTATGTGTACATAGTTATAATTTGGTATCAATGTTAGTATAATTTGGTATGAGTTTTAGTATAATTTGGTATAAATTTTTGTATGAATTTTAGTATAATTTGGTATAAATTTTAGTATTTTTAGTATAATTTGGTATCAATTTAAGTATAATTTGGAATCAATTTTAGTATTTTTAGTATAATTTAAGTATGATTGTTAGTATAATTTGGTATAAATTTTAGTTATAATTATTAGAAATTTACATGTGACTTTTTTGTATTCATTGTAATTAGATATTGTTTTAGTATTTTTCATCTTTGTGCTTATTATGAATGTAAATTTTTGTTGAACCAGACTCCGCTGATGCTTGTACACCGCGACGTTGGGCTTTCCATGGCTCCGCTTGAAGTATTCATTCCGTTCATTAGGGATGCCGGATTTGGAGGCCCATTGGATATGCGATCTATGGTATTTGATGCTCCTCTGCTGTCTGCGTTTGTTGAGAGGTGGATGCCCGGGACCAACACTTTTCACCTCCTGTGGGGTGAGCGCACGATCACCCTACAGGACGTGGCCTATCAGCTTGGTCTACGTACTAATGGAGATCCTGTGGGGATTTGTGTGAGGGATTTCCAATGCACATGTAGTTGGTGGAAGATGTCCTTGGTGCTAGGCCCCCGTCGGTTCCAACCGGCAAGAAAGAATATGCTGGAGTTAGGACGACGAAGTTCTTAAGCAATACGCTCGGTGCTACATACATATGATGATTGGGGGCCTTTTGTTTCCCAATAATACCAACAACATAGTGTCTTTGAGATGAGTGCTACTGCTAGAGGATTTTGAGAAGTGTAGTAGGTTGTCATGGGGAAATGGGACGCCCCTTCTTCGAACGCCGCATTAATGGATTGGGCTTGATCACTTGTCCCTACCACTCTGGCCAATAACTCTCATTTGAGATAGGGGGAAACTCCTCCTTATAGACATTGAACACCGACTGCATCCTATAAACGGGATCTACATACTCTCCCCATTCCACGCTAGCTGCAGCGCAAGCTGCTAGCGCTTGTCGGCATGGATAGTGAAGCGACTAGAACTTACCACAGTCACAAGTCCCTTGTCTTAACCGCACGCGAAAAGTGAGCCCGAAAGAGCCTTGAAGCTGTTCTAGCATCAATACTAAACACAGATGCCTGACGAGTCACAGTGAGTAACTCGCATTTTCGTGAGGTCTTCCCTATTCTTCTCTATGGAAGCGAGCAATGTCTGCGAAAACCTCATTCCTGCGTTTAGTTGCGCTGCTGCTTCCCTCCCCTTCAAAATATCATTGATACACTTGGATAAGTTGGTCATCATGTGACCCCAACGACGCCTCTCATCGCAATACTTCATTCACAGATCCTTGCGAAACCCCATGGCCACATATGCATTTCCGTAGACAGATTTATCAAACACTCCAAGTAGTGGTCTGCACCTTTGAGCGATGCATTGTATGCAACATTTGTTAGGTACCCTTTTCCTTCTGTTGATCTGAACCTCGACATGAAATTTGCATCCATGTGCCTCACACAATACCCATGATGTGCACTCGGAGGAGCTCAACCATTATTTGGGTCGTTTAGGGTCGCCTTGATAGTGTTGGATCCGTATGAAATTATCATTATCCCATGATGCGGAATAACGTGCCTTCTTAAGTTAGAGAGGAAGAATGCCCAAGACTCGGTTGATTCATACTCAATTAGCGCGAATGCTATCGGTAATATATTTTGATTGCCGTCTTGAGCAATCGCAATAAGCAACACCCCTAACATATTTTCCATACAGGTGAGTCTCATCAATGATATGAACGACTTGCAATGCTTGTACCCTTCTATGCACGGGGGAAACGATCAGAACACCTAATCGAACTGTCTTGAATCTCGCTCGACGAAATGCCCGTTATAATAAACCAAATAATTAAACCCAAGTAACCAAATTAACATAAATGATACTAAACAACCACACTAAATTAACCTTATTAGCCAAGTTACCTTAATTACGTGCAATTAGTTCATCAAATTTCCTAAAAGTTACAAAATTAAATAGAAAAATTTCATAAATTAAAAAATTATATATTCTAAACTAGGGTGCAAAAACTTATAAAAATTAATAAACAGCTAAAACAATAACCTCATTTAATTCTAATACCATAAACATTTTAAATGTTATATAAAAAGGAAAATAATAACAAAATTAAAAAATTATCCTAACCAAGAAGCCACAGTGAGAACAATGGTGACTACTGAAAAATCCGACGGTAATATCTGTTGCAATATCCGGCGGTTATCAACAAATTTCTTTTGTAGTGGTAACATACTAAATTATAATTCTACAAAATAAATATAAATCATACCCATTTTACATTATTATAGTATTTAATATTATGTTGTTTTATTTGTACTATTAAATTATAACTATAGAAACTGAAAATTATAAAATTTTATTATAAAAAACACGAAATTAATAATTTAGCCATAAAATATCAAAGTGATTCAAATTAATATACGACCTTAAATTTTAAATAATAAGGATTAAGCAAATAATGAGAATATGAGATTATAAATCCACAAGTGAATAAAACTTATATAGTCCGAATGATGCATCAAATGCTCATCGAAATAATTTTCCGTTAATGATATATAAATTATGTATCGTTTTAACACATAATATCTATCCCGTCCTAACAGCCTAAAAATACTTCGCAAGGCAAGGGATAGAGATGAAAATGTCATTTTATAAACAAAAGTACTTTATTTTGGGGTAAGTTTGTAAAATGATTTAAATTATTTTGAATATGTTCTTCAAATTTTAACTGAAAAACTTTTTAAATAAATAAAAATTTATTATATTTACCAAAATACATTATTATGAAAATATTTAACAATATTCATCACATTAGCAATACACTCGTCTCTCACTTCACTTTTTTGAGACAATACCCGTCTGGATCGATACTGACTTATTTTCAATACCAATCATTGGTTGAAAATTTTTAAAAAAAATATAAGTCGAGCACTAGTCTAGATCGGTATTAAACATAATCCAATACCGATCTAAACTCGTACTGCTAATATGATGAATATCGATAAATATTTATAAAATAACGTATTTTGTTAAATATGATTTTTATTTTATTTATTTTCCCCAATTTTAACTTAACTCCTATATTTAATTGTGCGGAAACTAAATTTTAACTTTGTGCCAGCTACGTATAATTTTGTGAATAAATGGGGAGAGGAAACTAAATTTTAGCATTGGAGTGAAATGGGGCAAGGTGGGCTCAAGGATCAATGCATTTGGATTCCTCTGGACTCACTTTTTGTTGTTATATTAATATAATAATAATTTAATAAGTGTTATTTTTATCTTTTAACTTTCTCCAACAAAAATTCTTTCATTTATTTTTATAATACTTTTATGTGAACAAATGGTTTTTGACTAATCAAGTACAATTAAGTGATTTATTTTTATGCTAAATAAAAGACTATTTGATGTCAAATAAAACTTTATTTAGGTATAATTTTTTTATACTATTTGATACCTAAATAATATTCTATTTAGCATAAAAATAAATCACTTGATTGCACTTAGTTGACCAAAACCACTTGTTCAAATAGAACCTTATTGTATTTTGTTTACTTTAGTAACTTCTCTATAAGTTTTTCATATTATATTTTTTATTGTCTTAAAAAACATTATTTTTATTGTTATGTTATTATTAATTATGAAATAATTAAAATTAATAATTACAATTTTTAATTTTTATTTATTCTATACTTATTAAAATTACGAATTGTTATTTATTTTTAAAATTTTAATAATATTAAAAAATAATTTAATTTTATTTTTTCGATCATTTATAATTATAAATTATATAATTTATAAATTTTAATAATATTTGTGTCATAAAAATAATAATTGAAAAATTTATTGATATATTTTTATGAGTAAACACTTTTTCGGTCCCTAATCATTTTCATTTTGAACATTACACCCTTTAATGATGTTAAAACTTCAAAACGGTCCCTGAGCAATTAAAAAATTAAACTCATTAACCTCTATAACCGGCTAGAATAGGCTACCAGTGTGATATGTTAGGTTAAAGCTGACGTGTCATGGACACTTGTCACATGTAAATAGTTGACACATCAGCTTTAACCTGACATATCACACCGGTAACTTATTTCGAATATGTTACATGGATTGATGTGTCTAATTTTTTAATTGCTCAAGGGTCACTCTAGAATTTTATCATGTCCAAAATAAAAAAATAGGACCGAGAAGAACGTTTATTCTTTTATTAATTAAATAAGTGAATTTTTATTAGTGACTAAAATTAATTTTTCTTATTGAAAAAGAGAGGGGAGAATTACAACAATGCTACATGTATACCTTTTGTTGGTGTACACCTCTATTCAAGTCTCAAATAAACATGTTTTTATATATACATGAACATGTTTTGATAGTTGACACAAACAGGTAAACAAGTTTGCTTTTAAAAATCTATTCGTTCTAGTAGTAATATTCTGTTCGTGCACAAACGTGTTTTTATATATACAATGAACATGTTTTATAGTTGACACGAACAAGTTAAAAACCTATTCGTTTGTTTTTAAAAACATATTCGTTCTAGTAGTAAAAATTTATTCGTTAGAACTTAGATGGAAGTGTACACAAAAGAAAGTTGTACACCCAAGATTAACCGGGAGAATTTAAATTCCTATTTATGATTTATAATGAAAAAATTTACGCCGGAATTACTTTTTATAACACTCGGAAAATAAACGAAAGTGTAATAATTTTTTTTGGGAGATGCTCTTAGTACATCAATTAAATTAATAATTTAGACATCCATACATTGTTATTCCAAAAATCGTTAGAGGATCTCTAATGGTATATTTTTTGAGTTTTAATTCATCTTGAAAATATAAATAAATTGAATTGATATTTTGATATGCATTGAAAGCAAATTTGAAAGTGTTATCGGTATCACTAAGTTCATATTGTATTACTTGTACAACTCATTTAATGCATGTTAATTTAACTTAATAAATAGTATTGTGTAGGGTCTAAATTGATATTGAACTAAAACAAAATATTGGAGTTGATATCTCAAATCTGATATCAAATTAGATATAATCCCACAAATAATAAAATGTCATTATATAGAATTCAAATTGATATTAAATTAAAACTCACCGTTGAAGATTCTCTTAGTAGTTAGTACAGGTCATCCTAGAAAAAGTAACAGAGGAATATCTTGTTAAGCTCGTGACACATTTTTCAATTGCATATGCATCTCGACCTCTCACCTCACCTGTGACTGAAAGTGACAAATCGCAAATGATCCTGGGACCATACTTCACGGGTTGATTCTTTCTTTACTGTAATTGGAAAATGATACAAAACTCATAAGCCATAACTGACTTCAACATTATATAGAAAGGAAAATAAATTATTTAAGAACAATACTTGTCTTACATTAATGATAGCTAACTTAAATAAAAATTCCGAGCATATTGTTATGCTTTTAAGTTTTATTAAACCAGTAACGATGTCACATGTCTATACTTTCATCAACAATTGTATCCAAAAAAAAAAAATCAACAAAAGTTTTATTTTTAGATAAATTTATTCCAAAGTAGTTAATTATTATAGTAGAGAGAAAAATAGTGCTTTAATCATCTTTAAATTAACACGAAAAATCTACAAGTGATACATTAAAATATTTTTTTCTTTTATTTTTATGTTCAATATGCGTCTGAGTTAATACAGATATAAAAAATTATCTTATAATACTGATTTTACTTTTTACATCTTAAAAAAGAGAAACACTTTGTGGCCCATGGTGGTTGGTAACCAACGAAGCCAACCGAAAAAAGGGGGAAAAGAATGAAGAAGAAGTAGAAGGCTCCGTCTCTTGCGTCCGCCCTCGCACCGGATCTAGCCGCCGTGGACGTTCCTGCATCGTCGAAGAAAGGGTTGAATATCTGACAATAGCCCCCTCACTCCACCGCATCTGTAACAGTGCCTATTCTTCTTCATTCTCCCGTCACCACCGCCGATCGCCGCTGCTGCCTACTTGGAACGACACCTTTCTCTTTCGAGTCACGCCGGAGCCAGATCTTCTTCTCATCACCGTTGTCGCTTCTATCAGTCACCGCATCTTCTTCTTCGAGCGTCCACGGGAGGAGCTAGATCTCAACCGTCGCCGTTGCTTCGTTAACTTCATCTTCTTCATCTTCTCACCGCCGCTGCCGCTTCTTGTTCTTCGTGCGTTCCTAGTGACTGGTGAGATCTTCTTCTTATTCTCTGTACAATGGTGGTGCTGGTTAAGTGGTGGTCATGTTGTGGTTGTGGTGGTGAGGTCCGGTTGTGATAGTGGTGGTGGTTGTTGTTGTGGTAGTGAGGGGGTGTTGGTGGTTCTGCTGTTGGTAATGACGGTGGTAGTGGGTAGGTTACGGATGATAAGTTATGTTTTGTTTGAATGATAATTTCGTTTAGTTTAGGATGATAATTTTATAAAGTTTCGGATGATAATTTTGTTAAGTTTTGAATGATAATTTTGTACAGTTTCGATGATAATTGCTTTTAGTTTCGGATGATAACTGCTTTTAGTTTCGTATGATAACTATTTTTTATTTTGAGTAATAACTTATAATGAGGTTTATTGGCTCCCTAATTGCTCCCTAATGTTTGTTCCCTAGCACTACTCCTTACAAAAATTAGGATTATATTATTTACACATTAAAATCAGCTACTAAAATCAAGTATCAGTATATAATACACATTAAAATACAAAATACACATTGGAAAATAAAAATGATAAAACTATATATGTATTCATGTATAAATATATGGTGGTTTATTTTGGTATACAAATAAAATTATTGAAATGATATAGATACCAATTTTATTAAAAATATATAAAAGCATACATCTATATTTTACTTTAATTTTTGTAAGTTATGTTAGGTGTATACTAAAATCAGCTACCAAAGTAGTCATCAGTATATAATACGTATTAAATGAAATATAAAATACATATATAATTTAACTTTTTTTAATATATATTTAATATTTTAATACATAATATATATTTATGGCTGATTTAATAATTAATTTTAATGTGCAAATAGAATTATTCATATATGGAAAAGCTTCCTTGCTGCATACGTAGTAAGCTAGTCTAGTTTCTTTCTTTCTTTCTTTTTTTTTTTTTTTTTGTCTCTTGTACTTGTTAGCAGGCAGTCACTAGTTTTTGTCCAATCAAAATAGTTTTTCAACGTTTTCGTTTGGTGTTTGCCGTTTTTTTCACATCGATGTTTGTAAGGGCATTGATTTTTTTTTAACTCTGTAATTGTTTATAAAAGAAAGAAAACAATATCGATAAATTGGCATAGATCCAAAAACCAACGATCCACCACAAATTAGAAAAACTCTAGCTCCCTGTCCGAAAGAAATAAGAAAACCCTACCTTGGGCCTCTAGCCCCTTATTGTACAAAAAACTCCCATCTTCAATCTTTTTAATATAGAAAACATAATTTTATTCGAATAAAGTCCAAGAGATGCTTACAAATAACATGAAAAATAATCATTTTACTATGATCTAAGAATTTTAACTAGTAAAAATGGGACTACATCAGAGCCCCTTTTGTTTCTTTGTTGAACACATACGTACTGCCACCCATTATGATCCATTCTTCTTCTCCAAATAAAATTGAATATTTTCTAGCTCTACAACTTTAAATAAAATCATGTCCCCGTGATATTTCTCTTCTAGATCTAAAAGGATTTAAACCTTAAAAGCACCTGCAGCTAGAAAGGGGTTCACAATACACCACAAAAGGGAAAACACCAACTCATGAGGGGTTATTTCTGATCTAGATGGATCTTGTAACATTCCAATTATCGATATGTTGCGACACTACCTACGATCGGAGTATCACATTACCTAACCTAAGAAGTTAACTCTAAACCACAATATTTACATATAAGCCCGTCGGAAATAAAAAGGTTATCGCAACAAACATATAATAACAAGCAATTAAAGTATCTTCTTCCGCGATAAGCGAAGAAATCTCAAGATAATATGTGTATATAGTAACATTATTATGGACTCAAGGTACAAAGACTCACACAAATAAAACACCCGGCATGACCTTACAGTGGTCTCCTATACTAGGATGCGGGACTAAAACGAAAGGAAAATGACAACGACATCTTAAGCCTCTTATGTACTAACAAGGAGAGGCACTCTAAAGACTCGGACCCGATGATGGCAGTGGCCAAATCCCATAAAGATCATAACTCAGAGCGTTGTGACTGTCAGATTGTCGGTTCGATGAATCATCGGGTGAAGTCTGTGCTGAAGCATGACCACTATGGCGCGGAAGAGTAACTGGGGTACTGTATCAAATCGTCAAGGAACCGTAAAGAGTCCCCTTCGGAATCCACATCCATAGGCAGAGGAATAACAGGAGCATCCTCCTCGACGTCTTCTTTTTCTTCTTCTTCCTCTTCTTCTTTCTTACTAGGTACCTCCTTCTCTACAGAGGGTTCCATCCCTCCAATCTCCTTTTCTCCTTCGTCTCCTTCGCACATCCAACCCTTGGATGGAAAAACAAGTTTCGAACTCTTAGGCAACCTCAACTTCTTACTGGCCACCCTACGACAGAGGGAACTAGCTTCCTTAATGGAAGAAGGCGAAGTCACACGCTGGGTCGAGGATAATTCCCTTTGAGAGTCGTGCGGTGATGGACTCGAATGTCTTGAAGGGTGAGATCCTCGGGTAAATGACTTCCCATCCCATGATGAGCTAAGAGGTTGATCAGCTAGCAACGACTCGATGGGGATCTCATATGGACGATCAGGGTCAAATCTGACATTATGGAGAGGGTGAACGAAAGATTCATCCTCAAAATGATAATGCCTTATCTTGATGGTTCCTAGCTCCACGTCGGCTTTCTCATTATAATCTTCGCACTTCTCTCGTACTCGTAGTAGATGATGCCACTTCCCATCTACGCATGGGGTACAAAAAAGAAAACAGGGGTGAGAACCTAACGTTCCTAGTCAACACCTAAAGGCAATTAAACTAACTTAGGGCTTACGTCACATAGATACAGTTCATATTTAAAGGGGGAAATATCAGGCATTTATTTATAGAAAAGAAACACAAGAAAGCAAACACAAGCAAATCTATAACCCTAAATATGCAACTAACAAACACAAGCAAATGCAAAATCAAGTATGATGCATGCCTTGCCCTAATTGCAGGCCATGAGCTCGTGCGTTGGTTATCTTCTCGCACCCGACGAGTACTCGGAATAAATCCCAAGTATGGTTTCTCAACTGTTGAATGTCATGGAATTCCTCAAAAGCGATATGTACTACCCTTTTGAGTACGCTTCGTTCCCCGGGTACGTTGTTGTGCAAAGCCCAGCTTTACTATTGACGATAGAAAAGTGGTGAGGATCCTGTCACTGATTTATAAATAGCAGGTGGCCGCATCGACAGTGAGAAACAAATGATCATTCAAAAGCCACAGGGAGCGATCCCCTCAAACATATTCACAAGTATCACATCTCAAACCGGTTCCCAGAACATTTAGTCAGAAATCTTAGTTGGTGGTCGGCCCGGTCGAAGCACTCATAACTTAGTTGCACCTACCGGTCTAACTCGAACCAAGTCTGATTACACCGATACTTGGTCTAACTAAAAAATCTGTTTCAAGAGAATAAGAACGACTTATACCGAACCCGTCCCCAAGAAAGGAACCCAGTTTGATTGCACTCATCACTCGTCTCATACTGAGCAAACCAAGCTAAATCGGTCTAACTCTCACATATAGGTTTATTCATCTAAATTTGGGACTTTGTTATTATTTAATCTTTTATGCAAAATTATCCAAAATCCCTTTAATGCTAAGATCTAAATTTAGTGTTTATCAAAATACTATTTATTATTTTAGTTAAGTATACTTCATATAAGCCAATGAGCTGTAACTCAAATGGCATTTGTTCCCTTCCACTCGCAGCGATTTCGGGTTCGAGCCTCTCCCCCAACATATCTTTGGTAAAAAAAAAAGTATACTTCATATAAAATTATGGTTTTATTACTATATTCATTACTTTAGTAAATTAAATTCTTTTCTCAATAAAAGATCTTCTTTAAATTTTCTAGAATTATATTTTATTTGAATTTAAATAGTTTGATTAAACTTTATCAAAATATATTATTTCTTATAGATTGGTAAATTAATATTTTAACCTTAGCTTATAGTAAAACTTTTTATAACTGGAATTACTTCATAACTAATATAAAAAAAATTTAGATATCTTTCCTTATTTTAATAAAACATACTTTAACTTAGAAATTTACAGAATTAAAATATTTATTTAAATTACACTTTTACTTATTTATTTATTTATTTAAATTCCAAAAATACCTATAATGCTATTTATATATTAAAGTAATTTTATGAAAATCAACTTTGAGTAACTCCAACTTTATTATACTTATATTACATATATAATATTGTTATAAAAACAGTTTTAAAGATAAATAACTCAAAATTACAATTATTTTCTTGCTACTGTTTTCTTAAAACTCAAAATACATTGGTTTACGAAAACACGCATAATTAATTCATTTCAAAATATTTTTTACTCGAACCAGTTTTATTTTACTCCTAACACATACACATAAGTTTTCGAAAATACTAATTAGCTTTTAAATAGTTTATTAAAATAATTTCACCTATCAATATACTTAAGTATAAAAATAGATTTAGGCTCATAATATACTCATAATATCACTACAAAAATAGTTTCAGAAATATAATTTATTAAATTACTATTTCGTCCTTTTTACTTATAAATCAATAAAACATTTTTAAATCAGTTTAAAACTTATTTCTTTTTAATTCCAAGGATAAAACAACATCTAATATAATTATTTAAGCTCTTAACATCTAAAGTTCTTATAAAATACATATATTTACCATTTTACCCTTTTATTGAAAATAGTTTATTTATACTTAAATATATTATTTGAAAAGGAAAACCATAGTTTGTTAGTTTCTTAGAAATCATGTTTTAATTATTCTTTGCCCAAATCCTTGTTAAACCCTCGATCATAACAAGTCACACATCAAAGTTGATCATTAAATCATTTATCATTGCATGTAAGGTCAATTCGGCCATTAAGCATAATATGCCAACATCATATAAATATTCACTCAAATAATACAATCATCAACATGCAAAGCATTCTCATATAATATTTCAAACATGCAATCATAGCACATCATTTTTCAAGCATTGAAACCAACTTGCAACCTTCTATTATTAAAATTTACCTAACCTTTTATCATATAAATCATTATTTACCAATAAGGCCTCAAGTAAGACTCACTAATAATCCTAACTCCCTTACATTCTTGAAAATCACTTGAAATAGCAAAAAATAACAAAAAATGCTCCTTGATGCCTCGATTGAGATAGGATTTCCTAAGCTTGATTCCTAAACAAATATTACAAGATAGAACAAAATGAGTGAAGATTCTCAAAGATCATGAGCAAGATAGGTCTTGCGTTTACCTTCACCAAAATTCAAAGAAAATGAAGGTAGAAGATGATGATGGTGCTACGGTCAAGAGGAGAGAAGAAATTAGCTTGATGTTATTGAAAAATCATTGAATAATGGTGATGGTGGCTTCGGGTAAGAGAAGATGAGAATGCAAGAGCTTGGTGTTGATGATTTTAAGGTGATAGTGATGATGAGAAGATTAAGGTGATGATGATGACGATTTCGATGGTGGTAGTGGTGGTGTTTAAGGTTGTGTGTTCTTAGTGTTCATGGAAACATTCTTGATGTTTATAAGAAAAATAAAAAAAGTGATGTTTGATTTTGGTAAGTAAGAGAGAGAATGTGTTCTTGATGTTTTATTGGCTAAAAGCGACTGATGTAATGTGAAGATAAAAAGAAGTGGTTTTGCTCTTATGAAGTGAGAAAATGATGATAGTAATAGTTTTTGGTGGTTTTTGGTCAAGTGTTGTATGAATAGTTAATGTCAAGTGTTTACTTGTCTTTGATATATATATTGGTGTATGAAAATAAAATAAATAATCGGTGAGAAAGAGAGAGAGAAGTATGGTTGAGAGGGAGAGAGAGTAATAGAGTTTTTCGTATTGTTTTTGTAAGAAGAAAAAATATAGTATAAGTTTGTTTTGAGACATTTATACACATGAATAAATTGAATAAAAAGATGAGAAAAGAGAGAGTGCTACGGTTGTGTGGGGAGAAAAGAGAGAGTGCTATGGTTGTTTTATTGTTGTAGAGAAAATGGGTTAATTTTGGTGGTGTAATAATAAAAGAAAAATGATAAATAAATAAACATGATGTAAAGGTAGATTATTTTATGAATAAAGAATTATGTTGAAAAGAGAGAAACATAGCTTTTGTAGAAGTAGAGGGCATGCAACCAATGGCAAAGACTTTAGTGGAAAATGTGTAAGAAAAAAGTGAAAAAGTAAGAGAAATACAAAAGAATCTTCTAGCTTTTCAAGATCATTCTAGACATTTCCGGTTCAAGATTAGTGAGACGGTTAAGGATTATTAATGTTCCTAATAAAATATTAAAATTCTACAATTCTGCCGTAATCGTCGTTTTACCCGAAATTATGAACAGAAAACTTGCGACGGAATTGCGCATCGCTAAGTACGTTTCGAAATTCACAGTAGAATTTCGCCACCTTTAAAGTCATATCTTGAGCCTAATTAGAAAATTATCAATTTCCTACGAAAAGAATTTCTTCAAGATCTTCCGTTTATTTTAAATACGGTTAAAACGGTTAAACTGCTGCTAAAAAGCGTACCGTCACTAAAAAAATGACAAAGACAAAAACAGATAGATATCAAATCCAAATCACAAAAAAACAATCATAAAACACTAACAGTCAAACGTTTCTGTTAGAAACGGAAAAAGAGAAAGACGGGGTCTTAGAGATCCAGATCTGTGACTACATAAAACATTAAACAGAAAACAAAGAAAAAAAAAACAAAATAGCAATAAAATGCTTGAAGCAGAAGAAAGAAGTAGGGGAAGAAAAAAGGGAAGGAGGAAGGAAAGAAACGAGAAAGTATGATGAGGAGCTGACATGGGAGGTGTGGGGGGATGGAAAGGAAGAAAGGAAGATGATAGATGAAAATGAGAACCAAGTTGGGAATGAGTTGGGAAAAGAGAGGGGCCACCACTACCAACGCTCGAGCGATGGTGGTGGCCCTCCACCGGAAGCACATGAGTGTTTAGAGAGAGAGAATGGAGGAGAGAGCGTTGAGATGAGAAAGAGAGAGCAATTTGGCTCTTGAAAAGCCTACCTTCATTAGTAAAATAAAAAAATATCTAAAGTAAAAGAATTTATTGTATTACTCTATCGCTTTACCAATTTCTTCACTTTAGAGAACTTTTTCCTTTTTATAATAATTTTAAATCAATAAATCTAGACAATCAAGCATTTTTACTAATTAAGCCAAACCAAGTTCAACAACTCCACGCATTTTTCTCTTCTTTTTCTTGTTTCTGCAGCTCTCTTCCTCCCCCCTCTCATCCTTCTTCTTCTTCTTCTTCTTCTTCTTCTTCTTCGTGGATTTCTTCTGCTACTTCTTTCAACGAAGATGACGACGACAACGACAATGATGATGAGGAGGACAACGACAACAGAGAAGAGAAGAAGAAGAAGACGAGTAGACGACGATGACAACAACGACGATGATAACAGTGACAAGGTGGAGGAAGAGGAGGAGGAGGATGTCGACATTGATAATGGAGAAGAATATGAAGAAAAAGAAGTATAACACAATGAATGATGATGATGATTAGGAAGAGGAGGAGGAGTATGAGGATGAGGAGGAACGTAGAGGAGGGGAAGAAGAAGAGGAGCGGGAGAAGTAATGAGTTTCGTTTGTCAATTAAACTAGATATAAATCCGCGCTATGCGCGACTACGATTCAAAGTTGAATTTAAATAAAGCACTCCACCTTAAACTAATTATCTCCACTTATTATAACATATTTAGTTGAGTCATCCATCTCAATGGATGATTTTTCTGAACAACTTATTGTCTCTAAAATGTTAGATATGCGGTATATACATGTACATAACTAAATTATGATTGTGCAAAAAAAAACATTTATACCTTGATTCTTTAAGTTTAGATTATAGAGTAAAACAACATATCGTAATCAAGAAAGTGGTTGGACAGACTCAAGAAAAAAGAAAGTTGTGGTAGACTGGTAGCAAATAAGTTGATAAAAAATAAAGGTTCTAGAGATTTTTTTTTTGTCTTGTACAACTATTTTTGTAATTTAAATGCTAGAGGCGTCCAAGATAAATATTCCTTGTATAACTTAAATGACATGGTCATTTAAAATAAAGGCTAAAGAGTTAAAAATGTCATCCACGATAAACTTCGTAACCTTAGAAGTATTCAAGATGAAGAATAAAAAGTGTCATTAATATGAATCAAGAAGATAAAATTATAATAACCTAGAACATCAATTCATATAAAATTTTGCATTCAAATAAAAATATCATAATAGCAGAAGGATTTTTTTTTAGTATTTTGATAAATTAACGATATTGGTAATTCAAAATATATATTAATATTCTAACATGTTACTTATAATAATCTTATAAATTAGATATTAGACAAACAAATTAATGAAATCCTTACTCCAATGACGTGATTTGCAAAGTCTATCTACAAAAATCTTTATAGTATTTAATAGAAAAAATTACCAAATCTACCAATAAATGTTTAGAACGCTGACTCTATCCACAAAAGAAATAAATTGACTTTATACCCATGAAAGAAAATATTTACTCAACAAAAAACTACCCAAACTCTAAAAAAATATTTAAAATTCCTAAAATCCCTCTAACCTAACTTACTCTAAATCCTAATTTTATCCTCCCACTAAATTATCACCCTCAATCTCCACCAGCAGCAGCCACGACCACAACCACGCAGTTTTTCTTGGACTCTGAGCAGCCACATTACTTCACGCCTAAAATGTTTCTGCCTATTCTCCCATCTTATTGTTCTTGAAACATCGGAAAAGAATAATCACTTTGTTTTGGAACTACACCTTCTCAAATTATGAAAGAATAATGATAACTAGTAATTCTGCTAACTTATTATTGTTATAACTATAAACTTTGCAGTAGACTATTGAGAGGTGGCTAATATCAAGAGTATTCTTAACAAAATCTACCTTGTATTTCTCAAATAAAGCTTATTACTCATCTTGCGATTTTCATTCCTTTGTCAGAAAGAAGAAATAACAAATATACGATTGTTCCATTAAAAATAAAATAAAATCAAATTGGGCTTCACTGCTGCCCTTTGAAAGAGCACTTGGTTGAGTGCCAAACCCGCTTGAAGAGCTCTGGGGTTTCCTCTACAAAACGTCGTGAAAAATATCAACGACTCACTATCTTGCAGCAACAACAATTGTGTTCAGACACTTGTTTTGAACGAGTACAATTGATGGCGGCGACAGTGGTAGTTTGGGACAAAGTAATTTGGGTGGTGGTGGAATTGGAGATTGAGGTGGTAATTGTGTGTGGGCGATAAAATTAGGATTTAGGATAAGTTAGGTTAGAAGGTAGTTTAGGGATTTTTAATAGTTTTTTGAGATTTGGGTACTTTTATCGAGTAAATACTAACTTTTATGGGTATAAAGTCAATTTCTTTCTTTTATAGGTAGATTTGTCAGTATTCTAAACATTCATGGCTGAATTTGGTAATTTTTCCTATTTAATAAGAATAGTAAGATGTAAAATATGAAGAATGAAACCTTGGGACATAAGGGATTATGATATGTAGAACTTTGGTAATATAAGTTTATGACCAAATTTAAAAAGCATAAAATGATAAACATTGAAGATTATTATAAAGAACATAAAAACTAATATAATATGCACACTAAAGAACATAACAATCGAAACAATACATCGTGTGTAGACATACATAATTAAACGAAAAAAATTAATGAATATAAGGACATAGTTATCCTAATACATACATTTAGTAAATTTAAAAAATAAAAAGTGAAAATTATGGCCGTTAACAAAATTCTCCAAATAGTTGTGTAATTAGAAGAGTGGAGGGAAAGAAAAAGAAAAAAAAGAATAAGATTATGTGAACGGAGATAAAGAAAATGTAATATTAGTAGATACGTTTATAGAAAACACAAAAAACAATAATAACGACTATGGTTGTCAATCAAATTTTTTATATAGTTGTACAAAAAAATCAGCTAGAGTGAAGGAAAAAAAAAGAGGTATGAGATTTATGTAACAAGAGGTGATGAGGTAAAATATTAAATTTATATAATAAATGTAAGAATGAAGGAGCGTAAGAAGATAATAAATTGATTTTAACTCAATTTATATCTATTAAAAAGAGTTAACATTAACACTGAAAAAATAGAGTAACCTATGTAAGAGTAAATAACAAAAAAAATATAAAAGATTATGAAAATGCATTGGTACAATACAAAGATATTGTAACACCCTAAAACCTCGCACCTCATGATAGTACTTGAATCTAAGCGTTATGGACTTCTAATCCTTTACTTTACTACTATATTAATTTAATATTGAGCCTCTACTAATATCACACGAGAACAAGATATCATGAATACCATCAAAGTAAAAGAATATCTTGCAAATAATTAAATGTCTTTCATAAAACAATTTCTCAATTAAACTAATCTTTATAAATTATCGAAGAGATAAAACTTGATTCTTCTTGAATTCGAAATTACTTAGGAAATTCATTTGAAGGAAATCGATTGAAATTCGAAAGTCTTGAAAAAGGAGTTTAATAACATGTAAGGGAAACCAACCATCCTCAATTTATCCATCACACATATCCAGTCCACAGACTAATCATGACCAAAATCTCAATCTTACAGTTGGTTCCAACAAACACAACCAATTCAAGTAACTCAAGCAATCATGGCAATTCAAACAAACAATTTAAATAGCAATTAACACAAAATTATCAACTAGACAAACCAATATAAATTCACACCCAAATAAAACAAGCAAATACATATGATGAACGCATGACCCTATGTCTAATGAGTTCATTTGGTTGGTTATACTAGCCAACCTAACCGATCAGTATATATTCCGAATCATTCTCAGAATGCACATCCCCGAGGACGTTCTTTTACGCCCTAACATTCATTCATTATAATAAGTGAGGGTTTGATTTGATTAAAAAGCGTCGTTCTTTTATGACATCGGCGTCCTTTTATGCCCCTTACGTCTGAGAGTCCGCAATTGTCAGGTAGTAGGAATGACAACCCCAAAGAATCCCCCACACTCACCCTAACTCACATAAATCTTTTCACTTTTCATCAATCATACCCTTCTTAGGGTGTCATTCAAGTTTAAGGAGTTATAGGAGATAAGGCATTGGAGTTTAGCATCTAAAACTTGAGAATAGAGTTTTACAAAACTGGAATTTACTCAGAATTGGAATGAATCGATTCCCTAAAGCCATCATTAATAAATATGATTTCAGAAACTATTTGAATCGACTCATAGGACTCATGAATTGACTCATGACACTTGAAGATCTTGGTTTTTACTACGGATAAAAAATTAATCGACTCGTACCTTGAATGAGTCGACTCCCTGCACTTAGAGTATTTTCTATTATTTGTTTTCAAAAAGGTGAGTTGACTCAAGCAGGGTTGAATCCACTGAATTTGTACCAAAATATCTCTTTTGCTCTCTGTGCAATTTTGAATCGACTCAGGGACAAAGATGAGTCGAATCTGAAGTTCAAAAGTCACATTTCGATAGAGTTTTGGTCATATGAATAGACTCTCCATCTAGATGAGTCGATTCACATGCAGAAAAGCAACCTTCTGCAGAATTTCCAAAGTTTCACTTAAACTCAAACATTTATAAATCTTTACTCACAAACCAATTTTGATCACTATAAAACCATTTAATAAAATTTAACTCGAACTGCATTTTCATATAGTTTTCTTAAAATTATTTGAAAACTAAATGGGGAATTTCATTACGGGTGTGCATGGATCGAATCCAATTCGCATATCCACAGTAAAAAAAACAAATCTGATCCGAATATTTGCGGACCCAATCTGCACAATAATCGGATCGGAACAAGTACGGATCCCGAATACCAAGTGCTCATCCGTGGATCCAATCTGCATATCCGCGGATCCGCATATTAATAAATAAATAATAAAAATATATAATAATAATAATACACGATTTTATGATTTTTATATCAATTTTTTTAATGTATGTTTGTTATTTTTAATTTTTATTATTTTGAGTTTGTTGATTTAATGTTATATAAGAAAATAAGTTGAAAATATGCTTTGTATGATTATATTTTTCATTTTTCTCTCTTGAAATTAGTTTTTTTTAATTTTTTTATGAATAATTCTATTTACACACCAAAATCAGCCACCAAATTAGCCACCAGTGTATAATACGCATTGGAATATAAAATACATGTGTAGTTTAACTCATTTTTAATGTGTATTTAGTATTTCAATGTGTATTATATACTGGTGGCTGATTTGGTGGTTGATTTTGATGTACACCTAGCATAACTCTTTTTTTATTTTTAGCGGATGGATACGCAATCCGATCCGATCCGCAAATGTGGGGATCGGATTCGGATCTGGAGGCTAAAAATACGGATATTGTATCCGATCCGATCCGATGATAATTGGGCGGATCGAATCGAGGTTTTGCTCAAATCCGATCCGATCCAATTCGCATACACCCCTAGATTTCATTCACCAAAACTCATAAAAATCAGAATTTTACCCAAAGTCCGAAAAACATCATTTTTACCTTCCAATCCTTTTCAAAATTATATCTCCATACTCCTAACTTTCATTACCTCTTCCTTTTCTTACATAACATCGTAATCATATACCCAAGTTTCAGTCATCACTCATCAACATCATAAATTGTGTCAATCCAAAACTAACTTGGCATTTAATCCAGTTTCAAATTGAAACTAATTACTCTCTACTTCAATCATACTTGGTCATTTAATCCAAAATCAAAGTCAATATATTTTCAAGTATTTTCTCAACCATCGTTCAATCGAATTTCAAAACAAAACCAACTCGGCATTCCCAAACTACATAAGAAATCATTTTCAACTCAAAATCAACCCATCAATCGATTACAATCACAAACAGGATCATTTACACAAAATCAAGCATTTATTCATTTGCATTAATCCACTAAAATTATTAAGTATTCAACTTTGAAAGCAGTTTAAACCCCGACCTTAATGTGACCGAATCCGCGGCAAATGCTACCGTAATAAACCTACAGATTTTTTCATTTTTACTATAATCATTGTCAATTTACAACATGCTATTTAATATTTATAGACACAAAAGAATAAAAATACAAGCAACCTCAGAAATGAAAACCAAAAAAGCTCTATCCTTCGGATAGAAGACACTGAGATCTGGCAACCAACAGAAGAGAAAATATTCTGACGCAGCCTAAAGAATAAGTGATGTAACTTTACAAAAGAAAAAGATTGGGTAGAAACAAAAAAAACAAGGAGCAAGAGTCACTTGTGTCATCTCGGCGGACCGACAGGGATGGGATACAGTTCTATTTGTCTGCTGCCGCTGCCGCTGCCGCCGCCGCCGTTGACTCGCTGATTCTCAAATTTCTCAGCTTCTCGTGAGATCTGAATATCATTGGGGTAGTAATATTGACAAATATATTTCACAACGAAACGAGGAAGCAACGCTGCTATCAAGATTCCTATCAAACATAACCAGAACAATCCAGTGCCTGCTGCATGAAATATGGCCCTGCAAAATTATTAGAGCCAAACATCAGAATTTATGTATGGAAAAGCTATAGAAATGCAAAAGCTTCTTATGTTAGGAAATTATATGCAATTGGTCTATTTTTTGTTCTATATAAATATATATAAGAACATATAATCATATTAGTTACTAGTCTCATTGTTGTTCTTAAAAATAAAAAGGTTGAGTCCTTATGATTTAGATCTTAATGATATCAAGTACCACAAATTAAAATCAAGAATTCCAAATCAAGATCAAGAATCACAAGACCCTCAATCACGCTCATGGATCAGATATGATTCTGCATAAGTTTCTTGATTAACATGGATGATCTTAATATTAAAGAATTTAAAGATTTACACCATCTCGATCTTATGATGTGGTGAATGAGGATAGATAAACTCATTTTTATTTTTGGTACTCTGAACAAGAAGGCAATTTATTCTAAGCCTATGAAACAAAAAAACAACACTTTCTCGAAGGGTTTACCACCATTCTGGATATCAGATATCCAATGAATTAAAAATAAATGAAATATTATTAAAATGTTTTAATATTAGGGTAAATCACATTGACTTCCCTAAGATTAAGCTATGTTACACATGGCACACCCTTGATTTGTAAACACACACTAACTAGATTGAAATTTAACTGATATGAAGAAAAGAGATGCCTAGTAAAATATCATAAAAACTCAATACCATGCATCAATTTACCCTAAATATTAGGTTCATCAATAAATTCTGGTCATTACGATCTGTATATTTATTATTACTTTCCTGTTATGATTTTCCTCAGCTAATCTTGCTTAAGATAGGATGCTAAAGAAACAATAAAAAAACACAAGCATACTCACATGATAAATTAAGATAGATGGACTCAAATATGATGGAAGTTACAAATCAAGTGATGACTAACCCATCAATTTATTACTTTCGTCTTCTTAGCTTAAATAACTTTTTCTGTTTTATAGGTATACAAAATTTGAGAAAGGACAAAGATAATACATACCAGTATCCAGAAAACGTCGGTATGGCATCGATGACCATTACACAAATGATAGTTGCAACAATAGAGCCCCAAATGACTGCATGAATAACCCAATTCCACCTGATGACGTCCATAGCCAAGTGCAAATTAACCAAAATAACCACTGAAAGTATCCAAAGATCTCCTATGCTTGATATATCTACAGTGGTTCCCCAATATGCAAAGAGGGGAACAAAGAAGACAACAATGCTTTGCCAAAAGGTATCAGCCATTGTCACCCAAAACAATTTTTTATTGTAGGCCTCTCTTCTTTGCCCGGCTCCATAAAGCTGAGGATACTTTAGGAGAGTCCTTTTGCTAAGATCCTTGTCAAGAATACCAACTACAATTGTCGGGAATGCTGTGTAGATTACTGAATACAACATGCTGCTCCATTCATTTATAGCAGTTGTCACAGTGTAGGCAGTGAAAAGCACATACCTGAAAAACAAAGACACAATAAATAAGCAAGTGTTCAAAATTTGGAGGATTAAAGCTACCCAGAAATAGAAAAGCAACTGAGATAAAACATAAAACAAAATCGTTTTTATCTAAATAATGAGTTACTAAGTTAAAAAGAGCTATGAAAACGAGTAAGGCAATGTTTGCGGCATAAACAAATTTACAATAGCATAACAAAAATATCTATATATTTATACATGCTGAATTGTGGATTACCAAAACATGACGAGAACAATGATAGCATTTCTGTAGAAATTGTATAGTATCATGTAACCCAGTCT
>JASCZI010181288.1:88365-98697 GCA_036250425.1 Stylosanthes scabra | reverse complement strand
AAATAGAAGAGAGAATATGAGTTGAATTACTCTGATTATTGTTCAATGAGCTCAACCTAATACAAGGTTGAAGATAGAGTATTTATACAAAAATGAAAGCACACTAGCAAACTGTTATAAGCCTAAACAGAAAGGATAAAATAGGATAATAATGAAGTAACTGAATTGGCTACTTCCACTATAGGTTAGTTAAGCTTTTCTATATCTTCCACAGGCTTCCTATGAGCTCCCTAACGTTAGCTCCCTAGCATTACTCTTAAACTAAAGATAACAATGCAAATTGATAAAGCTATAAAATAATATTTTAATTATTTTTAATTTTATAATTTTTATTATTTATAAATTTTGTTATTTTGATTTAAAGGTAATTAAAATATTATTTTACTCTCTAAAATAGTAACAATTTTAGAGGAGCTTAATTCTTAAACTAAAATTTCATTTTTGCGAACGAATAAAACTTTAAATTTTTTGAGATGGAGATTAAAATTTTAAATAATTTTTTATTCATTTTCTCTCATTTTTTAGATAATATTGTATTTTGATGTAATTTTAGATGCATTATCCAAATAATATTAATTCTTTTAAAAAATCACCTTTGATAATATATATATATAAACAACATGGACCTTGATCTAATTTTAATAAAAATTAGTTTTACAAAAATATATGTTTACCAACATTTATTTGCAAATTTTAATCTAAACATACACATGTGTTGCATAAATTTTTTTTTTATTTTTTACTTTCTACTATCATGTTACCTATATATAAAAAATAGTCACTAATAAATTAGTCTCCTTTATAGAACAATTAGCAAAATATATATTAAAAATGAGTTGAATAATATATAATGGCTGATTTTTAAGAGATCAAAATATTTTTTATTTTTCTTAAGAATTTAGCTAACTCAATAAATTTTTAAACTTAAGTGAGAGTCATGTTGACAAATGCTAATGCGATTTATAAAACTAAGAGGTAGAAAATGAAGTGTTTTTCAAAAAGGAAAAATTTTGTTTTTGCCACATTGGTTTGGGTCAAAAATCAATTTTGCCACAAAAATGCTAAAAATGTTTCAATTTTAATTTAAAAGACCTGTGAAGACGAAATTGCCCTTACTCCTTAATGAAAACGTTTTCTTCCCGCGAATCCTCCAAAACACCAAAACACATTCTCTCTTCTTTTTCCACCCTAAATTTTGGTTGTAGTTGAGGAATGATGAATGGGTGAAGATAAAGTGAAGTTCTTGTGACATGAAGTGGTAGTGGGAGTAGGTATATAGATAGAGGAATCGCGATCTGGAGCTGGATAAGGTTAAAGATTCGAACTTGGAACTTCTAACGAGATGGGTTTCTTTGGTACCATATTGGGGTTTTTTAGATTTGGTGTTGGGATCAACATTGGTCTCATAGCTGGCTATTTTCTTTTCATTTACTTTCAGCCCACTGATGTTAAGGTAATTCTTGTTACTATGTAGGAGAATTCAAACGTGGCTCTTAGAAGCATTTTATTTATTTATTTTGGTGATAGCTGAATATTTTGTGATTTTGAACTGATATATGCTATGGTGGATTTGGGAGCAGGATCCTAAAATCAAGCCATTGGTGGAGCAAGACACAGAAACCTTGCAAAAAATGTTTCCTAAGATTCCACTTGGATAAAAAAAAATCCAGACTTTGATAGGGTAAGAAGCTATCCGACTAGTACATTTCATTTTGGTTGAATTTTTAGGTTTAGGTTTTTATTGATTCAATGTTTCACGTTTGTGTGTTTTTGCTAAAGATTGATTGGCTAAACAAGTTTCTTGAATGCATGTGGCCATACCTTGACAAGGTATTTGCATTTTGAATAGGCTTTGACCCTTTCAATTTTTGCTTTGTACCTTGGTTGTTTATTTGTGCTTAGTGTGTTAATTGTTCTCTTGGTTAGGCAATTTGCAAGACTGCAAAGAATATTGCAAAGTCTATAATTGCTGAGCAGTTTCCGAAATACAAAATTGATTCGGTTGAGTTT
Source organism: Stylosanthes scabra (assembly GCA_036250425.1). Taxonomy (NCBI): domain Eukaryota; kingdom Viridiplantae; phylum Streptophyta; class Magnoliopsida; order Fabales; family Fabaceae; genus Stylosanthes; species Stylosanthes scabra. Next base: position 96,687 of record JASCZI010181288.1, on the reverse strand, counting down.
GAAACTCTGACACTGGGGTGCCTGCTACCTACCTTTCAAGGTTAGTTGATGTAGATTCAAAAGATAATAAGTGATACTCGATACATTCATGGGTTTCGAAATTGCCCTCAGTCCTCTTCGTTTGCAGCGAGCTTGGAGGTTCAGAGTTTCGAAATTTGGGTCTTTAGGGTTTTTGGGATTTTCAATTTGGGGGTTTAGGGTTTATGATGTGGAGATAGTTGGCTTCTGGTCTAAATAGTTAGCTTCTGGTCTAAATAAAACAAATAAAAAATTAAAATTCCTCACTAACTGAAAATAACAAACAATAATTGTGTAGGGGTAACTCCGTCAATATGTTTTTTTGAATCAAAGTTAAACCTTTTTGACATTTTTTAATAACAAAAACCTTTGTGGCAAAACTGATTTTTGGCCCAAACCATTGTGGTAAAAACAGTACTTTTCCCTTTTCAAAAATTATTTTTTTACTGGAGGTAATAAATAAATTTAAATTTCATTGCTTTGTTTGTTTTTTCTTCATTTTTAGAGTTCTAATAATTAGTAAATTCATCATATAAGATTTTTTCTCTTATTTGTGTTAAATGGTTTATTCTTTTTTCCATTATTTTTAGAAAAGTCGACAAATTCGGAGGATAGGTAAAAGATTTTATTTCTTTTCCATCATTTTGACATGTATCAAAAATGAATTGTGACGTTTCATTTCGTACGCCATTTTCAAACCGAGTGTTTTTTATATATCGCAACGGCCGCCTCCATCGTTTAAAATTAAAAAAAAATCGTTACAAGGGATTTCGTCGATTCCAATTTCATTTTCTCTTCGGGTTTGTCGATTTTCTTTGAATTCTTATCCGACCACAACAATCGAATTCATTATCTTCATGTATAAGTATACTACATTATCCAATATAAAAGATTGAAAAATCATCGCAAACCTCTGTTCTTTATTATCTTCTGCTTTTTTTATCTATTGCAATCTCCAAATTATTATCTAGTTTTCAATCTATATATTTATATAATGATTTTTCAACCTTCCATAATTGTATATAGAAATAGAAAGAGATAGACTAGAAACGACATCTCTTATCTCACTGACACCAAAGAGGGAGATCTAAAATGAGTGAAATTTTGATATGGGTGGAATATAATGAGATAAAGCCACTTTGAAGTTCCCTATGAGATGAGGCATGGAACGGAGGCATTGCGAAGAAGTTCCACGAGTTACGAAGGAAAGTTCAAGCTCATATTGGTCATGGGTTGAGAACGGGAATTGAACTCAATGAGATCGAATTTCCCGATTTTCCTTAGTAGCTTAGTGGTAGAGCGGTCAGCTGTTAATTGACTGGTCGTAGGTTCAAATCCTACTTGGGGAGGTTTGGAATTCTTGAATTCAGAATGAAAAGGTTCGTTTTGACCATTTAAAGTAGGTAACTTGTTCCCATTGTCTTTTGTTTGTCTCTATTGCATTCTATCACATCGTATCCCGTTCGGTTCTGCGATATTTGAGAATCGCCGTCAATACCTCGGTGTGGGTTCGAGATACTCCCTTGTTCCACAGTCCGGGGCTATTTAAACTAACCAATTCATAATTCTCCAATGTACTAGTATTAGCAATAGCAAGTGCAGAAGAACGCATTTTTGCTATGCTACAAATACTTTACTTGTTACTTATTCTGCTATTCTGCACAAGCTTGGCTGAGGCAGAATTACGAAGGGTATAAATATGCGGATTAAAAGCTAAAGTTTAGGACATACTTTTTTATTTAGAAATATCCACCATTTAGGAAAAAAGTTTTTATTTTTTAAGAAATCTGTAAGGTAAGGCCATTTCGACAAAATACCCACACCCAAATTCTATAGCTTTGGGTCCGCTAGCCTGATCATGATTTTCCTACCCCTGAGGTAAGGGTCTTTACCTTTTTGGCTAGTTGTGGGCGAGGAGGGATTTGAACCTCCGACACCATGGTTCGTAGCCACGTTCTCTAATCCTCTAAGCTACAGGTCCCATCCCGTCTCCATTGGATCTAGTCCCCGGAATACCTTAAAACTAAAAAAATGGAACCTTCCCTCTCCCAGCCATCTCATTTCGGCCTAAAAAGATGTGAAAGCACCTCTCTTTATATAAGAACGCACACGATGCGTTCTAGGGTGTGAAGTGGGTGAGAAGGGATTTCATAATTGGGGTTTAATTTTATTATCTTAATTTTTTTATATTTTTAAAAAACAAGTAGTTAATCTAATTAATTAGTAGATAAGTTCCTTTTTAACTTTCATCATTTATATAAAATATAATAAAATAAAGAGTCAATATTTAATATATCGAGTACAGTACTTCTTTTTTAATAAAGAATGTTTAAATAATTTCATATAATATAAAAGTAACGTTTAAAAACCATAAACTATAATAATAATACGGGTAAAGTATAATTTATGTTCTTAATGTTTGTGAAAAGTTGGAGGAGAAAATCATTTTTTTTTCACAGCCATTTTTCGAAAAAGGGAGAGACGAGGGAATTGTCTGCTCCCGTTCATGTGACGAATAGAACATCATTAGGTCCCGAATTCCGCGAACCACCGAACCTAGACCAAGATCTCCATTACGTCGTATGATATATCCATTCGAAAAACTAGTTGTAAATCATCCATTCTGCTCGTATCTAAAGTGATGCTAGGCTACTTTTTTCATATTGTGACAAAAGATTTGATGAAGTTATTTTTAAAATTTAAAATGACTACTATAGCAAACATGATAAATAGTCAAACACAACAATTTGCTTTTACATTTATGATTTAGGTTTTGAAAGAGATACTTTAGATTATTGTTTTTTAAATTTACTTAATGAATTAAAAATTCTCAAGTATAAGCCTATAAGTTATAATTAATAATTGTAATGGAAACCAAACAAAAGAAAAGGAAAAAAAATTCATAATTGTAATATTAAAATGGTACATTTGTAGTATAATAATAATAGAGGAGATTTCCTTACATATGTAGTATTTTAGTCTAAGATCAATGTATTTATCATCAAATAATTATTAAGGTGTTCTAAATTAACTGATTAAGAAGTATTTATATGGTTGAAGTAGTCATTTTAATTTGACTGTAGCATCTTTTTCTTCTTTCTCAATGTTTTCCTCTCAATAAATTGGTTATTTTACTCTATTATCATTGTTTCAAAAACTTATTATTAAAATGTCCACGTTTTCAAATTATCGACTTATGTGTTATCGTTTTGCCACGGTGGCATTTTTTTTTTTTTGAGATGCTGACTAAGAAGCGCTAATGCGGTAAGTGCTTCAAGGAGTGAAACACTAACAGAAAAAAGTTACTGCATTACCGCTTTAGCACCTCTTAATCAGTATCTCCAAAAAAAAGTATCACCGTGGCAAAACGATAACATATAGGTCAATAGTTTAAAAACAAAGACAATTTGATAATAAGTTTTTGAAACAATGACAATTGAGTAAAATAGCCCAATAAATTAATAACCAACCAATCTTATAATAAGATGGTATTTTAAAGAAGTGGGGACGTGTGATGTTTCTCCCTAAATTTCAAACTTATTTAGGTTGGTTAGTTGTTTGTGGCTTTTAATGCCCAAAGTTCTTGTAATTCAAATACAGACATTTGGCTAGCTTCACTGCACTACGTGGATGGTTGGTTTTTTTTCTTTTTCTTTTTGATAGGTAGAGACGGCCTTATGAACAAGAGTAGGGGCACTTGCCCCACTAAATTTTAGAATTTTTTCTTATAAAGAAAACTTTATACCGATGTCCTTACTTAAAAAAAAATAGATTTTCCTATTTATTTTATTTATATCTTTGTATTTTTATTTCTCACGCCTCTTGTTATTACTAAAATCAATCTCGAAGAATTAGGAATATTTCAAATTTTTTATTTTGTAGTTTCACTTCTACATACTAGGCTTTTTTTTATCTTATTTAATATTAGTTTAATCAATTATAATAATGTAAAAATTTCATTATTTTTCAATTAGCCTCTTCCTTTTTAATCTTTTCACTCTCCACATTTTCTCAGTCGATAATTTCATATTTGATTGTTCATTTTTTGTTTTCAACTCAAATATTCAACCATTGGGATATTAATCTATTTTTTATTGTTTTAATGACTTTATGTATTTTATTTTATTCTTAATTCATTAATTCTTATTATTTTTATCTTCATTTTTTTTACATATTATCACAAAAAATATTAATTTTGAATGGAAAAATATAAGTATAAATATGTTATTAGAAATAAAAAAAAAGTGCATTCGCAACTATTTTTTTTAAAAATTAGTATATAGATAAGCTAACATAAAAAAGAAAACAATTAATATTTTTATGTTAGCTTGATTTATATACTAATTTAAAAAAGGGTAATACTAGATGTATTATTGTACACACTTGTACACACCATTAGTAACACAGAAAAATATAAACATTAGTACAGAAAAATGTAAATTTCTGTGTTATTATTTACATTTTTCTGTGTTGATAAATGGTGTGTACAGGTGTGTACAATGATACACGTAGATTTATTCTTTAAAAAAAATAGTTGCTAACGCACATTTTTTTTTATTTCTAATAACAGATTTATACTTATATTTTTCATTCAAAATTAATATTTTTTGTGACAATATTTATTATTTTTCTATGGTGGTAGTTTTGGAACTTTGTAGTTACTACTATTTGAGTTGGTGATTTATATCACGTCAATGCAACTGCTCCATTGTTGTTGTTGCTTTGTCTTTTTTTTTTTTTTCACTTTGCTCCATTGTTCATATCCACTTATTGTTACTTAATCATTCCTTCCAATAAAAAAAAATCATTCCCCCTAATTGTTAACAAGTACTTTCTGCGTTTAAAAGTAGAAAAAATATAAATCTTATTAAAATTTGAAAAATATTCATCCTAACCTCAAAAAAAGACGTATATGATTATTAAATCAACTAAGTGGTTATCGGGTTATGTTATAGTGTTTGGTTCTGTTGGCATCTTTGCGATATAAAATTATGATAATTTTTAAATTTGACAATAGATACAGAAATAATCAACCCAGCATGGCACGACGGAAAAGTGAGAAAAAATTTGTATCTGTGAATAGTAGCCGTGTAATTGAATAGTAATTATATAGATCACCGTATACATATATGAGTATAATACTGATAATTGTATATGTAAACAGTGTATATACATCTTAATAAATAGTATCGTATGATATACGTAAATAGTACTATATAGACACTATTGCATAAATAGTAGCTTGCACCAATTTTTAACTGGAAAACCTCAAAACCGGATAAAAACCATGGGCTAAACTTCGACAGAATGTAACACCCCGACTTTCACATGTCATGATCATGCTAAAAACCGAGTTGTCATGATTACAAGCCTATATAACTACTTACTAACATAGGAGCCTTTGACTTATGAGTTGAAATTTACAAAGAAATTTTTCTTTTTCATACAATCATACACAAATACTTACATGTACAAATACCAATATAACTAATACACTTATACGAATAACACAAAGGTAATACAATCCTTATCTCCCTTGACGATTAAGTACCTCTATAATAAGCGAGAAAAATATGACTAATACAACTTCAAGCAATAGTGGAATCCAAGCTCTTAGAAATCTTCCAAACAGTTACCTATAGTTTTTTTTTACCTTTCTGAAATGTTGGGAAGTAGGGAGGTGAGAACAATGTCCTCGCTGGTTCTTATTAGTAGAGGATTTTCAGAATTTTTCTAAAATGATATAGGTCGAAAACGTTTTTAATTGTCAAGTGATTGATGCTAATCTCTTGAACTGTTCTTTAAAAACTTTCGAATAAATTATTTAAAAGCATTTGAAAAACCTTTTTGTTTAACCATTTTCGAGATAGAAATTATAAGTTAGAAAATCCCTTTTCTAACATAAAGAGTACAAATCCACCACAAGACCCAACTCACAGTTCAACCTGAAAATCGAAGAAACAATCAAGGAAAACATTGTCGTCATGCTCAACGAAAGAAGTAGGAATTCGACATAGTAGGAGAAGAAAAATGATGAGAGGAAGAAGAAGAAGATCGAAGAAGGAAGAAGGAATGACATCGTAGCACATGGTTGGAGCTGATAACAAAAAACACAGTAACGGTAATAATAAAAAGGCGCATGAGAAAAAGCAACATGGTTTGGCTTTCTTAATTAAAATGCTTGGTTATGTAGATTATTAGAAGAGTTATGTGTAAGTGTAAACCGAAAATTAAAATTCTTTGCACTCATTTATTAATATATTAATCAATGGAAGGAAAGGGGGTATACTATGTATGTGGGATACAGATGAATTCCTGGTGTCTAGAAGGATTAAAGGGAGTAGATGGTTATGTATTTGTGGTAATTTAAAATCGATAAAACTATGAAGTGGCGGTAGTGGTGGTGTATGGTGACCACTCTCAACAGGGTAGGAAGATAATGTGGGATGAATTAATGGAGCTGAAAAATGATGTAGAATTGCCAGTGGTGGCGATGGGGGATTTCAATGAGGTGCTACATTTAGAAGAGAGAAGTAGTGGAGTAGGGAATTTGTGAAGCATTGGGGAGTTTTCTGAGTGGGTGGAAGATATGGCTCTGGTTGACTTACCACTGAAGGAGAGAAAATTCACTTGGAGGAGAGGAAGTCAAGCTAGTCGCCTGGACCGTATATTTGTCAGCTCAAGCTAGCTGAGAGAGTTCCCTGAATTTGAATTATTCCAAATCAAAAACTCGAGATAGATCATGTGCCGATTAACCTGTCTGTTGATTCTCTCAATTGGGGCCCTAAGCCGTTTCGCTCCCTGGATGTGTGGTGGTCAAACCCAAAATTCTACCAGATGATTCAAAATGAATGGAAAGCGATGGGAGATGAGCCTTGGGAGGTGAAGATAAAGAAGTTAAAGCCGGAGATTAAAAAAAGTGGAACCGGGACGTCTTTGGTAACATTGAAAGCAAGATCAAGCAGATTGAGGAGGAAATAGCCATGACTGATAAGAAATTAGAGGAAAATTCTGATGTGGAACTGAATGTGAGTAGAAGAAAAGCACTCTTGGGACACTTGGAGTTGTGGAACAAAAGAAAAGGGGAATACTGGAAGCAAATGGCGAGAGACAGATATGTAACGGAGGTGGACAAAAATACTAAGTATTTCCACACAATGGCAACATTAAGAATCATAAGAAAATAGATCAAAGAGCTAAAAATAGGGAATAGAAGATTCAGAGACCCAAGGAGAATTAAAAATGAGGCGAGAAGATTCTTTAGAGACTTGTATAAACAAAGATAAGGAGCCTAAATCAGAATAGGTGCAGATTTAGTACCAAAGATTCCGGAGAACAATGCTACAGTTTTGGATGAATTCCCCTCAAGGGAAAAGGTAAAAGTGGCATTATGGAGCTGTGGTCCAAGAAAAGCGCCTGGACCAGATGGTTTTAATCTCCTTTTCATCAAAAATGCATGGGAGATAATCGGTGATGAATTCACAGAAGCAGTTCTCGAATTTTTCAAATCGGGTTTTCTACCAAAAGCCTCAACATGACTTGGGTAACTCTTGCAGCTAAGGGTGATAGTCCGGAGGAAATGAAGGATTTTAGGCCAATTAGCATGATTGGTAGTGTCTACAAGGCAATATCAAAGATTCTAGTGAAAAGACTCAAAGGTGCCATGGGAGAATTAATAGGAGAGGTACAATCTGCTTTCGTTCAAGGTAGGCAAATTCTTGATGGGGCTTTAATCTCATGTGAAACAGTGGCCTGGCTAAAAAGGAAGAAGAAAGCGGGAATCCTCATAAAATTGGATTTCAAAAAGGCATATGATACCGTCAGATGGTCGTTTGTAGAACAAGTGATGGGGGCAGTGGGTTTTGGTAGCAATTGGAGGAAATGGGTGATGGGTTTACTGAAGACGGCAATGATGTCTATCATAGTGAATGGCTCTCCAACTGAATCGTTCCCAATGGAGAGAGGATTGCGACAAGGTGATCCGCTATCCCCGTTCCTCTTTCTACTGGTGCTGGAAACATTGAATCAATTGCTCAACAAGGCGGCGAGTCAGGGTCTGGAGGAAGGTATTGGGGTGGGGAAAGATGAAGTTGATCTTTCTCATCTCCAATTCGCAGATGACACAATCCTTCTTTGCCCTCCGAAACGGAAAGTCGTAAGAAATTTTAGAAGAATACTAAACTATTTTGGCACAATGTCAGGATTGAGAATCAACATCAAGAAGTCAATGCTGATCTCAATAAATGTTAGTGATGAGATAGCACATATTCTGAAAAATGAAATGAAATGCCCTGTAGGTAGGGT